>JAVJIF010010198.1:0-113684 GCA_038442645.1 Agave tequilana | reverse complement strand
ATACTTTTCGTCAGATACTTTCTTTAGAAGAGCTCCCAAATCTTTTTTGCAAAAGTCTCATACATCACATGATACTTGATGACTTATGTTAAATAAGACCTGATGACGCCACAGTCATCCTATTCATATTTTGCCAATCTTTTTCAGAAGTCTCCTCTGGCTTTTTTTTTTCCAAACGTAGAGCGTTTTCGAGATTTGATGCCATCAGTGCATCCACAACCTCACACCTCCACATCCCAAAATTGTTCGTGCCATCAACTTTACGACACCAATTTTCACCTTGGATTGATTAGACTTGGGCATATCCTCCAAACGACGCCAAGCACAATGGAAAAACCAAACGAAAATAGATCCAAACTAGATAAAGTAGAACTTTACCTCAAGGTGAAAACCCTAGACGAGTTTCTGAAGCTATCTACTTACCAAATTCGATTCCACGAGCAATCCAAAACACTATTTTGAGATCAACACTCGATCCCATGAATAGTTACAATGCTGCTCCAAGATCGATATACGATCTCCGCCGAATAGGCCACGATGCTCTTGGAATTGACACACGATCCTGCGCCAAATCTAGAAAGCTCTGATGCACTTGTTGCACCCCGAGGAGTCAATCACGCGCTAATCTCACCAAGATCGGCGATCTAAACGCCAAGGCGATCTCAAACAATATGACACAAACAAACAATCAAAGAGAAAAAAGCGAGGAACACACAAATTTAATGAGGCTCGACAATTTCCTATGTCCTCGAGGCAGAAAGAAGAGAGAGAAATCTTATTAAACAATCAATTACAGGATACAATACATGGGGACAATATTTCTCTATATATAGCCAGAGAATCGCTGAAGAAAAAGAAACCAACAGATCTGAATTCGGATCAGAAACAAACCCAGAATCAAAATAGAAAACAGGCAGAACACGCATCCCGGTCTACCAGGCAGTCAACCGGCTCCTTGCTGCGGTTGACTGCTCGGTCGATCTCTAGGCAAAACGTACAAAACTAACTATCTGTTAGATCTCAGTCAGTCGACCAGGCGGTTGACGATGTCTGCTGCTACCGCTGCTTCCTTTGGGCGGTCGACCGAGCACTCGACCGCAACTTTCTTGTGTACGTCTGTGCATGGCCGGTCAATTGGTCCTGTGCCTTTCAGTGAGAATTGGGCTTCTACAAACACCGTTTGAACTCCGATCTCTGCACTATTCTTCTCTGATGAGTTAAAAACTCTACTAATAAGATTTTACACTCTCTCCCCACACAAATCATCTTGATATGATGATCTGAAGTGAACTAGTTATTCTATGGGTGTGTTGGATTCACGAAAGTGGGAGGGAAATAGAAGTGAGAAAACTCATTTCTTACTTTCCTTGTTTGTTTTGAACAGGAAATAGGAAATGAGAAAACCTTTTCTTTTTCCTTTTCCCTTTTATACATCTCTTTGAAACTACCATTTTTTCACTTCCAGGGCACTATAGTTAGTTTTGCGAACATATTAATCTCACTTGTAATAAGTAGTACCTTAATGCATTAAATTTTGATGTCGGGCCTGTTTGGTTATGGGTGGAAGTGAGGAAGTAAGGAAGTGAGGAAGTGATAATAGTTCCCTTTGGAACTTGAGAATGGTTAGTAAGATTTTCGGTGTTTGGATGTTATTGGGAAGTGTAGTTTGAAAAAATGTTATGTCTTTTCCGGTGTTTGGATGGTAATGTGAAAGTGAAAATGGAAAAGTTGACCACAAAGTTGACCGCAAAAAAATAATATTAAAATAAAAATTAATTAAGAAAAATAAAAAATGAACTGTAATTAGAATGCAAGTGAAATTTACATGATCAAAAAATTAACTGTTTTGCGCTACAACTTATTACAAATGAGATTTACATGACCACAAAATTAACTGTAGCACTCTGAATGTGAGGAAATGGTTGTGTAAAAGAGAGAATAGAAAAGGAAAGGGGGTTTTCTTATTCTCCTTTTCTGGTGTTTGGATAGATAGGGAAGTGATCAATTATATTTCCCCATTTCCTTACTTCCGCCCACTTCCTTCAAACCAAACACCCCCGTCATGTAAATCTCACTTGCATTCTAATTACACTTCAAAAGCTTTATTTGAAAATAACTTTTAATTTAACATTATTTTGTGATGAACTTTGCAGTCAACTTTCTCACTTTCACTTTCACATTACTAATCAAACATTAAAAACACAATATACTTTTTCACTTGCACTTTCAGATTACAATCAACACCGAAAATGAGAATTGCATAAAACCCAATTTTCACTACACTTCCACATTTCCCATCCTCATTTCCCACTTGCACGTTTTCCTCCTACTTTCATCAAACCAAACAGGCCCTACATGAATTTTAAGGACCAAAATCTCAATCTCTACTTAATGGTGATTATTTTTGAGTAATTAACAGTTTCATATTTTAGGGGTTCGATTTAACAATATCTTTAAAAATCTCAAATTTAGATCAAATCAGAGATAAATCAAGGCAAGCTTTATGATTTATCCTAATGCTAGGAAAAAAAATTTAACAGGAAAAATCTAGTAGCATCAACAGAGAAATAGTAAATATGGATCCCCAAATTTAGAAATAAAAGGAATTAAAATAGAGAGTTTGCTGGTATATTTTGATTTTTCATGTCTCTGTTCCTCTGCTTTTACCTAAAAAAAAAGACACAAAAACATAGAATTGATATAAGAGAATAGTTTTAAGAAAAATAATGATCCTCTCTCTCTCCCCCTCTCCCTCACAAGAAGTAGTTTCAAGAAGAAGAAGAAAGATGAAGATAATACAACTTTCCCAATCTAGAAAGATGTTGTAAGAGAATTCCATGCAATACAAGTAGATATGTATGAAATTGTAGAGTCTACTATTTTACCAATGAAACAAGAGTCATATAAATATTTGAAGATGAAGCATGGAGAGATAAACATGTTTGCTTGAAAAAATTTCATGAAGACAAGGTACTCCCAGCAGTCAGCTACTTGGTTAGTTTTGGGGGTGGGGGGGTGCGGGTGGGGGTTTCAAATGGACGACCTACCATATGATATTTACTAGTTTTTTTATTAGGAGTTCATTATTGTTTTTTTGCTTTTTTTGGAGAAAGACACGTAGGCTTATATCATAGCCCCAGCAGGGAGAAAGAAACACGTTATAGCTTTTACAAGCAGCTAGTTGAGTCTAGTGTTCTTCACATGCTGCGAAGTTGAACTGCTACATCATACGCTTCTTAATGTATCATGTAAATTGGTTCGAAAAAATCCCCACACCCACCGTGGATGGGGAGATTCAAACGGACGACCTACCATAAGAGTGTTACGAAATTGATATGCTCTGATATCAATTGTTGTGACTCCCAGAATCTTCGTTAGCGAAACTTGACAATATGAATAGTACTTACAAAAGGAAAGCTTGCTGTAAAGCAAACTAGCAGTACCTAAATTAAAGAATAATAAAGAAAGAACACAAGGATTTAACGTGATTCGGCCCAATTTTGGCCTAGGTCCACGGGGAACTTGAGAGAGCTTTATTAATAGACTTGGTACAAAAAAATCTAACTTTTTTCTTAATACAATAAAAGTATTCATCTTCCACTTAAATCTACCCCTAATTACAAGAGTATTACCTTTTCTATGTACCTTCAACTTGCTCCTCTCTTTTTTCGCTTCCTATGGTCTCTTTTGCTTGAGATTCTCTATTGTAGAAACTCCTTGAGACTTGTTTAGTTGAGATAATTACAATGTTTGATTATAACTTTTATTTATAATATTTTACAATATAACTCCTATTTAAACTATGAGATGATCTTGGCCTTGGATGTTTGAAGAATCTTGATCAATCCTTTTAGAAATTGATCTCCTTGATATAGAAGGATTCTAAACCCTTTAATATTTAGAAATAAACCTTTATTGAATAGGAATTAATCCTATTCATACTCCCCCTGAAAGAAAACTCGCAATCGTCTGAAAAGGAAACTGCTTCATCTTAATTTGCTTCTTCTGCTTCAAGCCATCGTCTTCTCCAACTCAATTGGATTTTCTTGGACCATCATCTCTTTTTAAAAATAAGGCAAAATCCTAACAATCTCCACCTTGACTTATTTTTTAAACCATTAGCAAAACAACTTGAGATTTCGGATTAATACCTTGATTCTTTTCTTGGTTGTCATCGTATCGTGAATCCTTTAATTCTTGCCCCCTCTCCCTGGTGCCTTTGGCTGATTTACCGCCATGACTTGGGCCATCTCAGGCCTTACCCGAGTGCATCCTTTCTCTTTCCTGCAACACTTTGACCCCGTTCACGTTCCGTTACAGTCTTCCTTGAAACTTCACCTCACGATGAACTCTCTTCCAAGTTTATTCTTGAAAACTCCACCTTTAACTGAGTTTTCTTCCTTCAACTTGTATAACCCTTCACACTTCTTTTTTCTTCTAGGATTATCCTGTCTTCTTGGCTGACTGTGATGATGCCGTATTGCACTTGCATCGGCATCTTTTGTCATCGAGCATCCTTATGGATATTAGATTATACCGTATCTCTAAGACATACCGGACCGCCTCCAGAGCGTGCACTATCCCATCTCTTCCTATAACCTTGAGTATCCCAGCGCCGATGACCTCACAAGTCGAGCCATCCACCATCTTGACAATCCCTTCCTCCTTTGCAACTAAGGAGTTATTGAACAGCTCTTTCTGAGAACATACATGAACCGTACTACCTGAATCAAATATCCAGCTTTTACCTTCAGAAGTGTTGTCTTCGTAAGAAGCCATAATATTTTAGTGTCCTCTACACCGCTTGCTACGTCTGCCTCCGCAGCTTGCTCCTTCTTCTTCAGCCACTCTTATCAATATTTGCAGTCATTCTTTCAATAACCATTCCTGTGACAAAAGTAACACGCCTTTGATGAGCTTGGACCTTTTCTTCTTTTTTCTCTTCCTTTCCTTCCAGTGACCACCAAACCCGATCCTGTCTGCTCCTCTTGATATGGCCTTTTCTAATCTCATTAGATAAGAGAGTTGATGTGACCTCCTCCAAGATGAGAGTTTCCCTACCGTAGAGTATGGTAGTGATGATATGATCATATGACTGTGAAAGAGAACTGAGAAGTATCAACACCTTGTCCTCCTCGTCGATCTTGACATCAACGGTTAGAAGCTCACTAATGACCTTATTGAAGAATTTAGATGCTCCAACACTGTTGTCCCTTCCTTCATGCGTAGCCCATATAGTTATTTCTTGAGATACAACTTGTTGGAGAGGTTTTTCGTCATATATAATATTTCTAACCGTGACAACAATCCCGTAGCCGTTTCTTCATCCATCACGTTGCAAATAACCTCGTCAGCGAGATATAGTTAGATCGTGCTTGCCGCCTTTAGATCTATTCCTCCCTATCCTCATTTGACGTACCTGTAGGTTTTGCTGACGTACCCTGCAAGGCCTTATGAAGACCATGTTGCCCCAGCAACGCCTTCACCCTCTTTTGCTATAAGCTGAAGTTTTCTCATTCATTAAACTTCTCGACCTCGAAGTTTGTCGTAAAACTTCCTATCTTTGACATATTGCCCTTCGTCAATTTTTAGCTTTGATACAAATTGTTGCGAAATTGATAAGCTCTGATACCAATTGTTGAGACTCCTAGGATCGATGTTAGCGGAACTTGGTATTATGAGCAGTACTTACAAAGAGAAAGCTTGATGTAAAGCAAACTAGTAATACTGAGACAAAAGAGTAACAAAGAAAGAACACAAGGATTTAATATGGTTCAGCCAAAACTTGGCCTAGGTCCACAGGGAGAGAACTTGAGAGAGCTTTTATTAATAGACTTAGTACAAAGAGATCTAATCTCTCTCTCATGCATCAAGAGTATTCACCTTTACTTGAATTTAGCCCTAAATTACAAGAGTATTACCTTCTCTCATGCACCTTCAACTTGCTCCTCTCTTTCTTGGCTTCCTCTGATCTCTTTTACTTGAGATTCTCTGCTGTAGAAACTCCTTGAGATTTGTTTGGTTGAGACAGTTACAATGCTTGGTTACAACATTTATTTATAGGATTTTATAATACAACTCCTATTTGGACTATGAGATGATCTTGGCCTTTGGATAGTTGAAGAATCTTGATCAATCCTTTTAGGAATTGATCTCCTTGATCTAGAAGGATTCATGACCTTTTAATGTTTAGAAACAAATCTTCATTGAATAGGAATTAAATCCTATTCATACTCCTCCTGAAAAGAAAACTCGTAATCGCCTGAAAAGGAAACTGTTTCATCTTAATTTGCTTCTTCTACTTCAAGCGATCGTCTTCTCCAACTCAATTGGATTTTCTTGGATCATCATCTCTTCTTTAAATACAAGACAAAATCTAACAAAAAGAAGAAAGTTCAACGCTGCTTGATTGATGCTCAGTTGGGGTTTTTATTAATACGAAACAAACAATAACTATTGTGAAAGTAGATGAAATGAAATCTTCCTACTTTTAATAAAAAAAATGCAAAGAAACATTTGAGTTTCATGAAGAACCCTTTTTCCATGTTTTATTTTGGAGATTTTCTTTGTAAGTTTTACACCTCTGCAGAAACCAAATATGTCTAAAATTAAAAAATATATATAAGAACACTTCATAAGACATGTGATTTGTGATAAAAAAATAAAAAATCATAAGTTCACGAAAATGTTATTATAGGAAAGTTTCTCTTTTGTATTGAGAGGGAGCCAGAGGAAATTCTCCTCCTTAAAAGGATGTTGAGGGGGGGAAGTCCTTAGAAAGGTAACATTTGTATTAACCATGTATGTTTGCCCAATTTGTGATTAATTACAACACAAATCACCTCTTACATATGTTGCGCGCGGGAGACAACAACCAATAGAGGATCCAATCGATCTCAATCACAGAAAGAACAATGAAATCAAATCACGAAGAACAAACAATCGCAAAAACAAGATCTAACGAGGTTCGGCCAACGTGCCTACGTCCTCGGGGCAATCAATGGGGAGATTTTGTATTAGGGAAGATGATTACAATGGCTTTTGCCTCTTTCAGTACAAGAGAGCCCTAAGCCTTTCTATTTTCGCAGGTTAGAAACCCTAGAACAGCCCAAAATACTATTTATACCCGCTGCTCCGCAATTTGCGGAGCAGCAGATTTTTGCCCAAACCCGTCGATCGGTCGACCGGACCGGTCGACCGATACACACTGAGAGGCTTAATCTCTCCAGGTCGGTCGACCGGGACGGTCGACCGATTTTTCCCGTGACTTTTGAGCTTCCTGTCGGTCGACCGGAACGGTCGACCGATTCTACCCGTAAGCTGGCTCCTCTAGAGCGGTCGACCAGACCGGTCGACCGCCTGACCCTGTGCACGTTGTGCACGTCGGTCGACCGGACCGGTCGACCGACCTCTGCCAGACTGCTGCTGCTGCTGCTGGTTCTGCTGCTGTCTTCTTCGGCTTTTATCGTCGACTTCCTCGGCGATCTTTGACAGCACATCACCTCCTCTAATAGTATCTCTCCTCCAACAATTCTCCACCTCGGTGAAGATTTTCAAATCTGAGCCGAATTCCGAATTCCGACTCGATAGTGGCTGCACCAAACCGGTTGCCTACGTACCCCTTGCCCAAGGGATCAAGCCGTCCGTAGTTCACTCCAATGAGCTTCAGTGAGCTCAGTTCACCTGAAGGACATGGAGCAAGTCTTTGCAGTGTGCAAACTTCACTCCCGTCACCACCTTTGTAAGCATATCGGTCGGATTCTCCGAAGTATGAATCTTCAACAAGTTGATGTCACCTTCCTCCAGAATCTCCCGAACAAAGTGGTACCTGACATCGATATGCTTCGTCCTTGCGTGATAGACCTGGTTCCTTGCCAAGTAGATGGCACTCATGCTGTCACAGTTTATCTTCAATATATCCTGTTCCACGCCCAGATCATCAAGCAAACCCTGAAGCCAAATAGCCTCCTTCATGGCCTCTGTCAAAGCCATATACTCCGCCTCTGTAGTCGACAACGCAACTGTGGACTGAAGTGTGGAGCGCCAACTCACCGGTGCCTGTGAGAATGTGAAGACATATCCCGTAGTCGACCGGCGTTTGTCAAGGTCACCTGCATAGTCCGAATCCACATAGCCTATGCATTCTTGCTTTCCGGTGTTGTCCTTCTCAAATACGAGGCCTACATCAACAGTACCCTTGATGTATCTCAGGATCCACTTCACAGCTTCCCAATGACCCTGACCTGGATCATGCATATATCTGCTCACCATGGAGACTGCCTGTGATAGATCTGGCCTTGTACATACCATCGCATACATCAAGCTACCCACGGCATTGGCATATGGAACATGAGACATATGCTCACGTTCTTGAACACTCCTTGGAGACATCTTCGCTGACAACTTGAAGTGCGGCGCCATTGGTGTACTAACAGTCTTAGTATCTTTCCCGATATTAAACCTCTGCAGTACCTTCTCCAGATAGCCCTTCTGAGTCAAGCTTATCCTGCCAGCATCCCTGTCCCTTGTGATCTCCATGCCCAATACTTTTCTTGCTTCCCCCAGGTCCTTCATCTCGAACTCGGACGATAACGTCTTCTTCAGAGAATCAATAGCAGATCTTGACCTAGAAGCAATCAGCATATCATCTACATAGAGCAGTAGATAGATATACTCCCCTGATGGTAACTTGTTGTAGTACACACATGGATCGAAGTGGCTTCGTGTGTACTTCTTCTTCCTGATGAAGCTGTCAAATCGCTTGTACCACTGTCTAGGAGACTGCTTAAACCGTACAGTGATTTCTTCAGCTTACATACCAACTCCTCTTTCCCTGCAGCTTTGTAACCTGTGGGCTGATTCATGTAGATCTCCTCCTCAAGATCGCCGTGGAGAAAGGCGGTCTTCACATCAAGTTGGTCAAGGTCCAACTCATTCTGCGCCACCAAAGCCAATAGAATCCGAATAGACGAGTGCTTCACTACCGGGGAGAACACCTCGCTGTAGTCGATTCCTTCTCTCTGTGCATAGCCTTTAGCCACCAGCCTTGCCTTGTAGCGCACTTTATCTCCTTAGAGTGATCCCTGCTTCTTAGCAAATACCCACTTGCACCCTATGCCCTCTTCCCCTTGGGCAACTTGGTAAGTTCCCATGTGTTGTTCTTATAAAGAGATTGCATCTCTTCATCCATGGCCCCTTTCCATAACTCAGCTTCTGAACTGATTTCAGCTTCCCTGAAAGTAGATGGAATCGCCTCTTCAACAACTGGAAGTGCATGTGCAATAACCATATCGGTGGTGAGCCAGCCAGGTCTCCTAGCATTCCTTCTTGGTCTTTCAACTGCAGTGAGGTCTGGAACAGTACCCCTGACCTGTTCCTGATCCTCTTCAACAACTTCAGCATCTTCTTCTGTAACTTGATCACCTCCCTGTGTCACCTCAGGAATGATCCTCACTGATACTGAATCTTCTAGAGATGGTGGATTTGCATCACTCTCCACCTGCTGCAATAGCTCATTGGTCTTACTAGTCTCCACCTGCTGGGAGACCGTAGGCTTCATCATCGAGGCCTCATCAAATGTGACATCCCTGCTGACTATGAATTTGTTGTCCTGTTGGTCCCAGATCTTGAACCCCTTGGTTCCTCGCTTGAAGCCAACAAACACCCCTTTCTTTGCTCTCGGATCCAATTTGTCTTCTTTGACATGATAGTAGGCTGGACATCCAAATACCCGGAGCATATCATAATCTTCAGCAGCTTTACCAGACCAAGCTTCAAGAGGGGTCTTCCCCCTATTGCAGACGACGGCAACTATTGACAAGATGGCATGCATATCCCAAAGCTTCAGCCCAGAACTTCTTTGGCAATCCTGCATTGGACAACATACACCGAACCTTCTCTAGCAAGGTCCGGTTCATCCTCTCAGCCACCCCATTCTGTTACGGAGTCTCTCTCACTGTGAAGTGCCTCTCTATGCCCTCATCAAGACATAGCTTTTGGAAAGGGTCTGATATGTACTCTCCTCCATTATCAGAACGGAGAACCTTGACCTTCCTTCCCGTGCTTCTCTCCAAGTTAGCCTTCCACTTCACAAACAATTCTAGGACTTCATTCTTGTGTCGCATGGTGTACACCCAGCAGCGCCTAGAATAGTCATCGATGAACGACACAAAATAGTGGTTCCCCCAATTGATGCAGTCTTGGTGGGTCCCCATACATCTGTATGAACATAATCAAGAATGCCTTCGGTGCAGTGTGAGCTGCTGTGCCAAACTTCACCTTCGTCTTCTTGCCTATGATGCAATGTTCACACAGATCCAGCTTGCAGGTCTCTGCACCCTTCAGCAGCCCCTTTCTTACAAGAGCTTGCAATGATTTCTCCCCTGCGTGTCCCAGCCTCATGTGCCACAGCCGGGTCGAGTCTTCCTTCTGACTGGTAGAAGCTGCCACCTGCCCTGTCACTGTACTACCCTTCAAGTAATACAAATTGTTCCGGCGGTCGGCCTTCAACACCACCATTGAGCCCTTTGTCATTTTAAGAACACCTTCTTTAATAGACACACTGAGCCCCAATGATTCCAAAGCACCCACAGAGATCAAGTTCCTCTTCAGCTGAGGTACATATCTCACTTCTTTCAGCTCCCTCACCATCCCGTCAAACATCCTGATCGGAATAGTGCCTACACCCTCCATGATGCATGGATGATCATCGCCCATGACGACCGAACATCCCTCCAACTTCTCAAGACTGGTAAACCAATCTCGATTAGGGCATACATGATATGTAGCACCCGTGTCCAGGATCCACTCGTTATCCCCCGAGTAGCCTATGACGGGAGCGGTCACTGAAAAGGAGAACACCGAAGAATCTGAATCTGAACCCTCTGCCTGTGATTACCACTTGCAGCCTTCTTCACTCTTGATAGATTTGCTTCAGATTTTGATTCCTTCTTCTTCCCCTTGTACTTTGGACAGTCAACCTTCCAGTGCCCAATTTCTTTGCAGAAAGCACACTGATTTCTTTTAAGATCCTTGAATTCCGGCCTGGACTTCGATCTTCCCCTGATCTCCTTTCCCTTTCTAGATGAACCTCTGCCTCTCACCTCCAATGCCTCCGCTGATGACCCTGACTGAGAAGGATGCCGCTCCTTCTTCCTTGTCTCATAGCTCATCAATGCAGACGACACCTCATGATAGTCCAAAGTCTGTCTACCATTGATAAACGTCATGGTGAATGTCTCATACTCCTCCGATGGGAGCGAGTTCAGTAGAATGACTGCCTTGTCTTCCTCTTCTACCTTGACATCCACGTTTATCAGATCTGTAAGAAGCTTTGTAAACCGGTTTATGTGCTCATTTACTGTGCTCCCCTCTTCATCCTGAACTGATACAACTTGCTCTTAAGCTGTAACCTGGATTCCACGCTCTTTGTCAGGTACTTCTTTTCTAGGGTTTCCCACAGTTTCTTTGCAGACGTCTCATGTTGCACAAGGTATTTGATATCCTGTGTCAAACATGAACGAATCAAGCCACATGCCGATCTATTCATCTTTGCCCATTCCTCATCTGTTGTAGTGTTCTTCTTCCTCTCCAATAGGAGAGTATCCTCCAGATTAGATGCGTTCAACGCATCCATCACCTCACACCTCCACATCCCAAAATTGTTAGTGCCATTGAACTTAACAACTTCGATTCTAGGGTGAGTATTCATTGTTCTAACAGATGCAACTTCCTCTGCCATTGAGATTCTTTCTTTGACCCTCTAACTATGCGGAAGATCAAATGACTTGAAAAATAGATCTATTACCGAGATAAAAATGTGATTTTTACCTCTCCCTGTGAAACCCTAGCTCGAGTTTCTCACCAGATCTATTTCACCACCGATCCAAGAAACCCTCCTTGAGTCCTCCGGGATCAACACACGATCCCTCGAACACCCAATACCTCAGATCCGAGATCGACACACGATCTCCACCGGATCCGATCTCGAGGCCTCCGGATCTTCAGAAATCCCAAAGAGCAACCTGGATGCTCTGATACCACTTGTTGCGCGCGGGAGACAACAACCAATAGAGGATCCAATCGATCTCAATCACAGAAGAACAATGAAATCAAATCACGAAGAACAAACAATCGCAAAAACAAGATCTAACGAGGTTCGGCCAACGTGCCTACGTCCTCGGGGCAATCAATGGGGAGATTTTGTATTAGGGAAGATGATTACAATGGCTTTTGCCTCTTTCAGTACAAGAGAGCCCTAAGCCTTTCTATTTTCGCAGGTTAGAAACCCTAGAACAGCCCAAAATACTATTTATACCCGCTGCTCCGCAATTTGCGGAGCAGCAGATTTTTGCCCAAACCCGTCGATCGGTCGACCGGACCGGTCGACCGATACACACTGAGAGGCTTAATCTCTCCAGGTCGGTCGACCGGGACGGTCGACCGATTTTTCCCGTGACTTTTGAGCTTCCTGTCGGTCGACCGGAACGGTCGACCGATTCTACCCGTAAGCTGGCTCCTCTAGAGCGGTCGACCGGACCGGTCGACCGCCTGACCCCTGTGCACGTTGTGCACGTCGGTCGACCGGACCGGTCGACCGACCTCTGCCAGAAGAACTGCTGCTGCTGCTTGTTTCTGCTGCTGTCTTCTTCGGCTTTTGTCGTCGACTTCCTCGACGATCTTTGACAGCACATCACCTCCTCTAATAGTATCTCTCCTCCAACAACATAAACATCCTAATGTCACCAAAATGCAGTGACACTCAAATTCCAAATAAAAAATATAACAATTCTTTTTTGTCCCATTTCTTTTTTAACCAAAACCCACAATCTCGTGCATGCAGATTGATTAAACACTCACAAATAGAATCATAATCAAACCCCAATAATCTACATGACAAACAACCCACACACAAACAAGGCCACAGCAACACCAGACCCTGAGAAGACCTCCATTGATCCCTTGAACTCCCACTATCATAAGCAGTCTCATCCACAAGCGGCTGATCACCAGCACCCCCATCCACCTCCGCCGGCTGTCCCCCCATCTGTCCCACCACTGCCCCGGCTGCGGGTTGCCCGAACGGCCCACCCTGCCCGCCCCCCAATCACCCCCGCAAACGGTGGTGAGTCAGGGGCCAGCCCGACCGACCCAGGCAGGCCGCAGCCCTGGTTGCTCCTGGGCTCGTCGCTGGCCTTCCACGAGAGCTCCCCTTGCTTGTCGATGACCCTCATGTCCCCTTGGTCCACCAGCTCCAGCGTGTTCACGTGGTCGCCGTCGGCCTGCGTGTTGTACACGGAGTTGGGCCCGTCGAAGACCTCAAGGCCGGCGTCGTCGAAGACCAGGGTGCAGGCGTTAGCGGTGCTGACGGGGGCGCACTCCGACTCCCACAGGCCCTGCTTGGTCTCGGTGTCTTGGATTTGGATGTAGCAGAAGTCGTTGCCGAAGCCCCGGCGCCGAGGGCGGTCGGGGTTCGGAGGAGGTAGGCGGTGTACTTGCCGGAAGGGGAGGTGAGGAAGGGCTGAGGGGCCGGGGAGCTCGGGGGGACGGTGGCGAGGATTTGCTGCTTGGTGGCGCGGTAGATGACGCCGGGGGAGACGGCAGCGGCAGGGCCGGTGGGGGCCAGGGCGGTGTCGTCGGAGGTGGAGAATGGGGCGAGGAGGAGGAGGAGGAGGAGAAGGAGAGAGGAGAAGGGATGCTTCATGTTTGATGATATGTTTGTTTGGGAGAAGGAGGGACGGGAGAGCGAGTTTGTGTGGGGAGAGAGGAAATGGGGGGAGGGGATTTTAAAGGAAGAGAGTTTAGAATGAGAGTTGAGCCAACTGTTGCCAAACAGAAAGTAAGGAAATTAGGAGAGATGATGAGGTTTATGTGTTCGTTGGAGCAATTTTTATACAACCTGACTAATTATTAGTCAAACCAAAAGGGAAAAGTGTGGGGTCCGTCGGTCAATCACTAAGTAATGTAAATTTGTAGTGAAGCAAGCTGGGTTTCCCGAGTTAATTAGCTTATTAGATAGGTATAATTTTGTTGGCTCGAACATTGGTCGAATATTGATGGCTGCCCTCAGAGCCTAGTTTAAGCAATAAGATACTTCGTTTTCTTTGTAGAAAGCAGTCTGTTCGATCTCACCACCTGCAATTAGCTGTGCGGATAGGGAATTCTCTGAAACACAACGATTTGATCTTGTGGTGTGCATGCAGGAACGTACAGAAGCCATTAAACTTGATTAGCAGTTCATGAAGACTAGCTCACCAATTTTTCTCCAACTACGCGGCTGGTTTATTATGATGCACGAGTGCATCTTAGGCATTAGTGAGGTACTTCTTTTCTCACGCGTGCATGTTACAAACTCTATGATGTAATCTGACAAATGCATGATATTTGTAAGAATAATATCACTGAGACTCGGAATCTGAAAAGTCAATAAATGATGCAACCCTCTGGGGGCTCTACAGCAAGTTGCTATGATGAGATGGGGGGAATTTGGGCCTCCCAGTAACCTCTGCATCAAATATCAAAAGACTGCACCTATCCTTCCGTTATCCAGTGCTAGACGAGATAATTGGCCAAGAAACGGTAGAATGGACTCTCAACCATTCCTGGTGTAGGAGGAGATCACTCAGGAGCAGAAGCAAAAAATATCAAAATAATCTGAGCTGTCGACAGCACCCTTCTGGCCTGTCGATAGGTTTTTTCGAAAGTTATGAGGTTTATAGTATGCCCCACGATGTTACGCCCTTCGGAGGAATTCTCGTTCGTCGATCACCAAGATCAACACACCAAACACCAATTCAATTACAAATATGGCACGAAACTATTATACAAAGAGAAAGTAAACGAATTTAACAAGGTTCGGTAACTTGCCTACGTCCTCGAGGCAGAAGGAAGAAGATCTTATTCAAACAACTGAGTTAAAATGGTTGCAAATTGATCCGAATATCCAAATTGAGAATATACGCAATTCTCCGTAAAATTCTTACAAACAAACGAATCCTAAAACTCTTCAATACAATTCACCTCTCTCAATAAAAGGTTACAAATCAATGAGAACAATACCCCACTTTATATAACCACAGAGTCCACGAAGAAAAGAAAAACAAAAATTCAGAATTTGGATCATAAACAAATTTCGAAACTGACTCGGATACACCTAGAACCCCAAACGCCGTTGACAACCTAAGACATCCTCTGCTCTCTGTAAAATACTATCGACAATACTTTGTATGCCTGTTGATAGATCCAACTTTCTGTTGACGTATCCACATAGTTGTCGATAACCACTGCTTCAACTGCTGCTTCTTCATCTCTCTTCGTCATATTTTCATAGGTTAGAAAATCAAGTTTTAGATCTCTCCCCCATAATTCTCTACCTCAGTGAAGATTTCTAAAATCTAAGCTGAACACAATGAATCAACCGATTTTGACTCAACAACTGACTGTGCCATTACGACTGCCTACGCACTCATCCCCAGGGGATCAAGCCATCTGTAATTCATCTAAACGAGCTCCATCGAGCTCAAGCAACCAAACCATTGTTTCAAATATGCAGCAACAAACCCAACTGGTTGAGTCATATGGTTCTCTATACAATAACGTCATGGAGAACAACAGTCTTCAATTTGAACTAATCTAGCTCACCAATTTGAGATCCACGCTTCTTCATAACCCACTTTTGTGGATTCTTCTTAGTTCCTTCCACTGCAACCAAATTGACCTTTCTTTCAATCTGTTCAACATCTAAATTGGATACCTGATCTCCACCCGGTGTCACATCTGGTGAGATCTCAACTTATAATGGTCTCATTTCATTACCTTAATCTTTCACAAATCCTCAAGTTAGGAAAATAAATATTTCTCTTATCATATAAAGTTGAAAATTTTGACACCATCTTCCCTATATTTAGTTACTTGCCCAATACAACATATAACAATATGAGCCTACACGGCTTATCTCAATTCAAATACATTATATCAAACTTAACAATCACCCATGTAATATAATAATATTATTTCAGCTCACACGGCCTACTTATAATCCATATAACAATTTCGGCTTGACATTGTCTATTTATCCATGTACAACATCCCAACAATCACAATATAATGAATGCAATACACTTCTCGCTTTCACAATACAATACATAACTATCCATTACTCCAACTTATCATGATCATCATAATCCATCTCACAAATCTAACATATTTTAACAAGTACACATCGAATAAGGTTATGAGCATGTACAATAAGAAACTTGAGAAATTCTCAACATGCCTATAAGCATAGTTGGACCCCCGACTCGTCACAACCTGAAAAGTACGAAACTAAGAGGGGGTGAGCTCTACAGCTCAGTGAGTAGAGTTAGAAAGAAATCAAGGAATGATATATATATATATATATTATATATATATATATATATATATATATATATATATATATAATATATATATATATATATATATTATATATATTATATATATATATATATCAATGAGAAACATGATTATTCAAGTAATAAGGATAAATTTGAAAGAACAAAAAATAAAAAATCAATGACATCCCATGATTTAATAATCAAGATAATGGTCTCTAAAATCTTTGGGGACTATCAGACTCTTATGGTCATTGATTCCCAATTACTTTCTTAAGTTTTCACTCAACATATAATATGATTTGTGAGTTGTAAAAACAATTTGTTAGTTATTTAGTTTATTATTGAATTCATCTTATGTATACACATATATTACACACATATCTTGTATTCTCCTCACGGTGATATACCAATCACAATAACTAAACTGTAGACATAGTTTATGCATTCAGATAACACATGCATCACAAAACATACTTGTATATCATATAATCATATCACACTTCATATATCACAATAACATATCACACTTTACTACATTCACATGTCATATTTAATAAGACACACATTATACATTATTCATATGCATATACAATTCACAAATGAAGTGTGAGATTCTCCGTCTTTCGCCTTATATTGGCTCCCGCTCGGCTCCTTCTTTTATTTATATAAATATGTAAAACAATAACATCATTTTCTCCCTCCTACCGGTTCTCACCCAACTCTTTCTTCCATTATGTATATATATGGATATATATCATATGGTAATAATACCGTCTTCCCACTCCTACCGGCTCCTGCCTGACCCCTACACACACACACACACATAACAGTAATAACGTCTTTCCCCTCCTAGCAGCTCCCGTCCACCCCTTCTTTTGATATGCATGAATGTAACAGATATAAATGCACATACATACAGATAACAATCAATTATCTACAATACGAGACATCAACCAATATTTTAGTTTTTACTTTTTAGTTTATCAATTTCACTTTCAAGAATTGCATGTGATTCAGTGTGTGTGTGTGTGTGTGTGTGTGTGTGTGTGTGTGTGTGTGTGTGTGTGTTGACACTTTAGTGATTTATTCATCCTTGTGTGGATTGAGTTCTCACTCACATTATATATATCAACTCTCTTGACTTGATTACATGTATATGTGTGTGTGTGTATCACTCAAATTGTTATATACAATCATGTTCATATAATTTTCTAGGCATACCTTATGGTTGTGAGCGATCATCACTTATATATCGGTGCACTCATGAGTCAAAACCATACGAATAATGAACAACTTAACAGATATTTGTTTGCATTAGCAATACACATTTAGGCCACATGGTTAGATCTTGTGGTTAAATATACTTTTTTTTATGTTCGATGTTTGATGTCCGTAATTGACTAACCACTAACCCATGCTCGGAATCTTAGCATACTTATTAATTATAAGTGTTCTAATAAGTCGACACTTAAGCAACACCATTCATTTTCATTCCATCAAAATTATTACTTGTGATCAAAGAGTATATGACTCATTATATTAAGTTCTCATCACAAGTTATTAATATTTATAAACCAAAAATCAAGTATTTTGAATACTTTTTGCCCATCCATCAAGCGGCGCAAAATGAACGGCCGAAAGTAGTGAGTTGGCTAGATCTATGTTTTGAAACATACAAATTCTCGATTCAGACATTTCATTATGATTTAAATATTTAAAAACCCCTACAAACTAGTTTTTGTTAGGTTTCAAATGTTCTAAACTATTAAACTTACCAACTCACTATTTAGGCTGTTCGTTTTTCTCCTACTTAATGCATGGGCAAAAAGTATTCAAAACACTTAATTTTGGTTATAAATACTTGAAATAATATAAATCAACTTCAATGGAGTAGATCTTGTATTTAAATGTCGGAGGGTTGTATTTGAGTTGGAAGTATTCAGGCTCAAATCCTTTTGGAAGGAGACAAGTCAATCTATATATCCTTTTGAAGGACACAAGTCAATCTATATATAGATTGACTTGTCTCCTTCCAAAAGCATTTGAGCCTGAATCCTTACAACTCAAATACAATTCTCCGATATTTGAATACAAGATCTACTCTGTTGAAGTTGATCTATATTATTTCAAGTATTTATAAACAAAAGACAAGTGTTTTGAATTTTGCCCATCCATCAAGCAGCACAAAATGGATAGCCGAAAGTAGTGAGTTGGTTAGATCTATGTCTTCAGACATACAAATTTTCGATCCGGCCATTTGATTATAATCTAAACATTTAAAAACTCCTACAAAGTAATTTTGTTAGGTTTCAATTGTTCTACACTATTAAACTAACAAACTCACTATTTAGGCCGTCTGTATTTTTCCTACTTGATACATGGGTAAAAAGTATTCAAAACACTTGATTTTTTATTAATAGATACTTGAAATAAAATAAATTAACTTCAACGAAGTGGATCTTGTATCTCTCTCCCCCCCTCCCTCTCTCTCTATGTGTGTATGTGTCTATATATATGTGTATATGTAAATATATATGTATATGTATGTATACACACATATACATAGGTATATGTGTGTGTACACATATACATATACATAGATATATATGTGTGTGTATACATATACATATATATGTGTGTATACATATACATATATATGTGTGTGTGTGTACATATACATATATGTGTGTATGTGTGCGCGCGCAATCATCATATATCGGTTATTATTATTAGTCGATTAATTGTATTCAAGATCATGCTCATTTCTACTTACTATACATACTCATTTAAATCAGCATGTGTGTGTGTGTGTGTGTGTATGCAATCATCATATATCGATTATTATTTGTATTCAAGATCATGCTCATTTCCACTTACTATACATACTCATTTAAATAAGCGTTCTAGCTTACTCGTCAGTACACACTTTCCGTTTATCAACTATATCTTCAAATATAACATATAGTTATAAGCTCCTATTTGGTTAACATTGCTTTAGTCATTAAGACCTAGTTCCTTCCCGAAATTTCAAAATAAGTTCTTGATCTATTTGATATCTCAATTCACTGAATGTATGAAATTATCAATAGTAAGGATATTTAAGAGTTAGACTTGAAGTTCCTGATGTATTAAGTAGTCGTTACATGACACCGGTTCATTACCATTTAGTTAAGGGAATAATACTATGATTATTGTTTTCTTGTTTTACTTAGTGACAAATTGACGATGAAATTCATTAATTATCATTACTAATACTAACTTAAGTTACTAATCACCAGTTAATTGCTAGTTAGCACTCAACGAATTGCCTTACAAGGTTCTACATCAATTTGTTAAGTTTACTGCGGGTTGACAGTTTTCATTCTGTATTGAATCAAATTGATATTGATGTAACTAGTCCACACATTCAATTCAGATATCTGATTATGCGTTGATTGTTAAAGTTGACAGTTATCCATATATAAGCTCAGTTGTACTCAAGGCTTAAACTTAAGCTAAGATCGGATTTCTCATTTGGTTGATAATTTGCTTTCAATTAAATTTTATTTTAGTAACCTGATTATTAAGGCTCATTACTAACCTTAACTGTACTTACACATCATAAATGCACACTTGTGTGCCCAAGAGCAATCATATACTATAAAAAAGAGTATAAGCCTACTAATTCTACAAACTAAGATACAAGATAGTAATGTTCCCAGTTAAAAATATTTATCTTGTTATGTCTTCATAAAAATGCGAATAGTAAGATATTTATTGGTAAGAACTATTAATACCTTATAAATAACCTTTCTTAGTCATTCTCATGCGGAGATGATTATATCCTATATCCCGTAATGAGACATATCTTGAGAAAGTTATGATTTGAGGTGAAGTATTATTACCAAGAGCTTTAACAAATATTAAAATGAAATGAAATACATTTCCCCCTATGCATAATACTCTACGAGAGTTAAAATGAGGCCTAACAAGTATCAAAAGACTAACCGATTTGTTATGTCTGATTGATCACAGGTTCCTAATTTAAAGTCACATGTGAACTCATGATAGGACTCGCAATAAAACAGCCTGTCCTCGACTACAGGTTAAGAATCATGACTAAATACTAGTTCCTTGAAGGTACCCTGAGTAATTACCATACTTATATGATGTTTCTTAAATTCAAAAGTCCATTTATCATGATTAAAAAGGGATTCTGTTGTGTAATCGTGATCCATTAATGTAACACCCGAGTTATTAAACCTTGATTTACTATAATTTGATCTTGATTTATTTAGAATGAAACAAAATAATTGAAAGTTATAATTTTATTTATTTGTGTGTGAAAGTGAAATTCCATAATCCTGGAGAAAGCACTTGGAATAAATTTGAACACTTTAAATATATGTATATACAAGGATTGATTAATCTTGATTCATAACAGGTTTTGATTAATTAAACTAAGTGATATGAGGGTATATACAAGGTTCATGACATATAAGAATTGAACGGGTATATATACACATATAAGTATATACATATGTCATGAGGGAAGTATGTGTATATATATATATACACTAGTATTTATGAGGAGGTATAATACAAAGATATTTTCTTTGTACCAAGGTAATATCTTAAAGAAGGATAGGAGAGGTAAGGGAGTATGAGTGAAATAGAGTGGCATTTGATGGGAAAATGGTTTTCAATAGAGAAAAATCTTGATGAAGCTTTCATTTCACCATGATGCATTCTTTCTCCTTATCCTCTTCCCTCCCACACTTTCTTTCTCTCCCTCCACACACGCGCGCGCGTGCGTAGACACACACACACACACACACACACACACACACACACTTTCTCTCTCTCTTGAGGTCGGTAGAATACCGCATTCAAAAAAATTTATCTCCTAAACCATAAGTCTTTACAGGCTAAAACTTTTATATATTATAACTCAATAAGTCTAGATGATGACCCTAAAAGTATATTGAATTCTGACATCGTTTGGTAGATGAAATCTCAGGCCGAAATCAGTGTGTTCATGCTGAAATTTTGGGTGCTGTTATTGCTATTGTTGCGGTCATCCGGAGTCCGATTCGCGGGATTTTTGAAGCGTTGAAATTGTGGTGACGAGAGCTACGTCTACACACCCAACTTAGTCAGTGAAAGCATTAGTATAAGGTGGCCAAAACTCAAACATACGGGTTTCACCGGCAACGATTGGTGCTTGTGTTGGAGGAACTTGTTTTGAATTTTCATTGAATAGCAAGGGCATCTGATACCGGTAACTTGAATCAAATATTAATGGGATCATATATACTAAGGTGAGTAAAGATCTCACTTGATATCATTAAAATCCTTACTTAGGTTGAAATATGAAAACTAAGCCACTTGTTAATGAATATCATGCTGGTACTCATGTGAGTAAAAATTGTTATGAAAACAATATGAAACTTAATGTGAATACACCATGCTAATACCTATGTGTGTGAACTTATTATGAAACTGAATGTGAGTAAAGTCTCAATTGAAATCGATTGTTAAGTTGTTATATGCATGCGTGGATATATTAAATAATGGTAATGATAATATTATTACCATTATTTATTGTGATAACCTGAGAAATAGCATATATATTATAACAGATAAGTACATGAATAAGGAATAGGATAACTAATAAATAATATCATGATGGGTATTTCTAGTTCATTTATATGCTATATTGGCATGAGATTTTGAACATGCGGGTGGACATGATTATTTCATCAGTGTAGATGTATGAGTTTAGGTAAATGTTATATTTGGGTAATAGGGCATGAATTTCACGAGTTGATTTCATATATGATTTGATATATGCAAGCCATGTGCAAATTCTAAGCATGAATTGAGGGGTGTGTGTACAAATGTATGTATGTATGCATGATATGCTTATAGATGTATGAATAAAGATGAATATCATATACGTATATGGATGTATAGTTGAATACTAGGCACACGCGTTGAGATGTAAATTAGATATGGACTGATGGGCCGGATATCAGAATCGGTTAATAAATAGTTAAACTAAATTGATAAATATCGGTGGCATGTAAGTAACTTGAAAAAGCATGAAAATGAATAAGAAAATTATTGCAGGGTAATGAATTAAATCTTGGTTAGTAGGGTTAACTTAGAATATGGTGATTTTATGAATGAGAATATAATATCATAAGTACAATCTCTTTCTGGTTTCATTTAAATTTTATAATTTCATGTATTGGGATTACATGATAATAAGGATCACGATTAAAAGAACAATTTGTTGATAAATCTACGTGATATCAAACTTAATTAAACTAGTAATTCTTATTAAAAAGATTATGGTTGTTATATGGGATAATTGTGAGAAAACATCGATAATTAAAGTAATGAGAAATGAAACATGAATTTGATACTAGATGGTGATATTAGTCAATTGATACGTAACAGATGGTGCGTAAGTAAGATAAAAATTATATGAGAAATGGCTCTCAAATTGAGAATTATGGAACCAGTCGTGTTGAGGTCAGTATTAGTATAATCTTGAGTTAATATCAGAATTGAACAAATTAAATGAAATTGAAATAAATTATTGAATAATATTATAATTATAATAATATTAAAATCTCCTATTATATGGAGTGTATTTCGTGAATACAGTGTGATATGATGGAAGTAAGATCAAACAATGATAATAAAATCATATGGCTAGGTAAACCTTAATTAACGTGTGACTGAATCTAGTGATCAATAGACTTAATAGTCACTGACGAGTTTAGTTGCTATGTGACAACTTGTGGGATGATAGATTAAATTATAAGTAATCATGAACAAAGAATTGAAATCGGTGGTGTTGAGAAATAGTAATTAGAAATAAAATGAATAAGGGCGACAAAAAGAAATACTGGGCTATATTGAGCAATTTGATAGATAATCATGTTCTTCATGTAATGATTGATGATAAAAGATGAATGAGTAATTATGAATATTGATTAAGATGTTAAGAATATAAATTGATAGTTAGCTTAGTTATATTAAGCCTAACCAAGTAGTGACGATTATAAATTGGTAATACTATAACTTAACTTATAACCTGATATATCTATATATGTATGTATGTGATAATTGATTTCAACCATAATGTATACCGAACTTGTGAAGTTGATATGGTTATATCATGAACCTTAATTGAAAATCGGTCACTCATATCGATAATTAAAATTGTCCTTCAAGAAAGTGACTAAATAAGTGAATAAGTATTATGTTTTTTTGATGTATTGATCCACATAGCGTATATGCACATGAAATTGTATGAACTTGACTGTGTATGACATTTCGGCATGGTTATGAGTATGTTTGTAATAATGAATGTGCATACATATGTATATGATAATGGTGCACATAGTATTTGTTTATGCATATTGGTGTTTGCCTATATGCATACATGTCATTTATTGCATAATATTATTTATTATATTGGAGGAAGAGACCGGGTTGAACCGAAGGTGATCGAAGGGGAGTATTGCTAAGAGACCGAATTGAACCGGAGGTGATTGAAGGGGAGTATTGCAATTATTTATTATATTGGAGAAAGGGAATGGGTTGAATCGGAGGTGATTGAAGGGAAGTATTGCTATTATTTATTATATTGGAGGAAGGAAATGGTTGAACTGAAGGTGATCGAGGGAAAGTATTGCTATTATTCATTATATTGGAGGAAGGGACTGGGTTGAAGCAGAGGTGATCGAAGAGGAGTATTGCTATTAATTTATTAAAGTATGCTTGGCATAAATTTTGATGTCTTGATTTTACTTGGTCAATTAAGAGTATGCATGAATGTATGTTTATGGTATCCGGTATATGAATGAGGTTATTTATGATATCCAAATTATGGATGTGGTTGCTTGTGATGTCCAGTATATGAATGTGAATATTTACGGAATCTAGTATATGTATGTGATTGTTTATTACATCTAGTATATAGATTGTTTGTGACATCCTGTATATGAATGTGATTGTTATGTATTTCATTATGAATGAATATACGGTTATATTTGGATACTACTATGAGTGGTGTATGATGTTCGTGTGTCTTGTATCTTACATATGTATGTTAGAAGAACAATAACGAATGGTAAACTAATCTAATTGAGTTAGATTATATGCTTTAAGAGTTGTGTTGTGACCATGAGTCAAATGTGAAATATGAATATGCTACAAACTGAATATTGTGAGGTGATTATAAGAGATAGATGACAGGTTAAGTATTATATAATATATGATATAGTATGTTGATGAATTGGTCATGTGTACTCAAAAGAATGCAAAAAAAAAGTATCAGCTAATAAAAAGAATCAGTGATCCATTAAGTTGTACTATCAATCATAAGTAGTAAGATGAAACTAATTCTTAAAATTTGTTCAACTACATCATATTTGAATTACAATAATATTAATACAAAATCTGATTCGACTGAATTTACTCACTGAGTTGTTGAGCTCACCCTACCACAGATTGATGATTTCAGGTCACAGCAAGTCTAAGCCCGACTCAGAGCTGCAAGAGTGTTCTCCTGAGATGATGCATGTATTTATTATAGAATGTGATTCTTTTTATAAATTCTGATTGTATTAATAATTGTGTGTTAGTACTAGTGGTAATAGATAGTGGTATACATTGTTAAATGAAGATAGATATGCATGATTGTAGTTTGTATATTGAGTAGGACTTATAATTGATTTTGTGATAGAATGTTATATCGAGGAAAATACTCTTATGTATATGTTTATTTGATTGACTTTGAAATGATATTATATGATTGATTTTTGGAATTATAAGTAGACGAGGTCAAGCTAACATGATATTATATTACGTAGGATGTTGTATATTGATAAGTAAGTTGATATTAGCTGAAATTGATTTATTGTTTTGAGGTGGTCTCCATATTTCAAAGGAGATGCTGTCGAAATGTTGGAGATTATCCAAATAAATAAATGCAAAGGTTAATGTTTATGAAAATTAAGTTGATTAGACACTGGGATCGTTTCTGTTGGTATCAGAGCCAGTTAGGGATTTGGAGTAAAACTCAGGTATAAGCCTAGGGAAGAATGTTCCTAGAGATTGATTTAGATTATTGGTTAAGGAATAAGATTGATTGTTATAATGGATGTGCATTTGGGTGTGTGCTTGTATGAATGAATAAATATATGTCTTGATATGAGTACTTCATAGGTGTAGTGGGTTCATTTACATATGATTAATCTCAGAATGCGTGATATCTGATTTCTTCTTTTATGTTTGAATGAAGGTAACCCGCATGGCTTGATTCGAATGTGTTCTACTGATAGTGCGAGCTCTTAGTGTGCACTACCAGATGTATGGGACACTAGAATAAGGGAGTGGTTAAAATGTCAGGAAAGTCATGATTTAATCAGAACGAAAGAACCCTGTTGAGATTTTACTATAAAATAATGAATTTTTCATAATAAGAGTGGTAAATAAATATATTTATATATTGAGCATATATGATGGGCGTATAATTAAGTATGGCACATGTATCTGCTGATATGATGCGTGAAGATATGTGATATGCTTACCACCGAGTGTGATATGTGTATGTGCTAATATACGATACATATAATACCAGTGTGATAGATAAATATAATGACATAGAATATGTGTAAGATAGGTATTGCATGAATGTGTGATGAGTTGGACTTCACGTAGAGGTGAAGCATTGAAAACTCGATGAACAGTTGATCTTCTGGTGAGGAGATGGTTAAGCTTGCATGAGGGGGTGTGCATCCAGTTTGTTGAAGCCGATGATGGTATTTGGTGTGCTCTACTCAGATTTTGGTTGAACCGTCTCGAAGACATGTAGACTGGAGAGAGCCAGTCAGTTGGAGAGTCAGTGTTAGCTCATGATGGGTTCTTCTTGAGGTCATTTGGAATAGAGTTCCATGAAGTAGCTGAGTGGGAGACACGTTCGTTGGTCGGCTCGTATGGTATTTCTCTTCAGGTGAAGTGATGGGAACGCATGTAGAGATGCATTCCGTTTGGATAGCTGGGCTGAAGTTAGAAGCTTATAATTGATATTGGAGTTTGGTGAGAGTTGCAGGTAGTAACGACAAACTCATTTAGATCTGGTGAGAACAGTGAAAATCAATTGTATATGTACAGGCGATTCGTTTGAAGGAACAGTTTTCGTCTGTTGGCCAAGTCAAGGTAGTGTGTCAATTTCGCCGAGATCGTGTGACGATTTCGCCAGGTAATATATTAGAGTTCGTTGGAGTTCGGCTCAGATTTGAAAATCTTCACCAAGGTAAAGAATTGTAAGGAGAGAGAGGAGATGAAAGCTTGATGAAGCTTGTAGAATCCAACTTAGTTCAGACTTTGTTTTTGAAAAGGAGTCGGATCCAATTAGAGTTTCCTAATAGGTGAATTGGTTCTCCTTTTAGGATTTGGATTCTTTTTAGTATTTGGATTCCTTTTAGGATTTGGATTCCTTTTCTTAGTTGGGATCAAATCCAATTGGGGTTTCCTAAATCTCTGGGACTCTGTGGCTATAAATAAGGGCTGGAGCCCTCATGTATTGTATCCCTGAAAATCCTCTGAAAATCTCCCTTGGAAATTCCTTAAAAAGGAATAAGTTGTAATTGATTGTTGAATCAAAAAAATCTCTCTCCCTTGCCCCGAGGACGTAGGCACGTCGCCGAACCTCGTTAAATACTGTGCTGATTGTTTTTCTCTATTGTTTCTCTATTCTTGTCATGTTGGGTACATCTCTGGCTGCATCAGTCTCCATTTGGTGGACTCCTCAGAGAGGTTGTTGCCTAGGGCGGCGCAATAAGTGGTATAGAGCATCCTAGGTTCGGCGTGGGATAATGTGTTGATTCTGAAGGCATCAGTTGCTGTTTGGAAGAGATTATGTGTCAATCTCAGAGCGGCGTTGGGACTGTTTGGGGATCGTGTGTCGATCTCAAAGCAGCGTGTAGATTGCTCGAGGAATCAATTCGAAGGAGTAGATAATTTTGAAAACTCTTCGAGAGTGTCACGTGGAGGTAAAGATCCCATCTTTATTTAGTTTGTTTTATCTAACTCTGTTTGTTTCCACATTGCTTTGAGGAATTAGTTGAGAAGATGGCTGGAGAAAGTACATCGTCGGGGAATTCCGTAATCTACATCCGTTGAGTATTGATGTGGTGAAGTTCGACGACAAGAACAACTTCGGTATGTGGAGATGTGAGGTGATAGATGCGCTGACGACATCAAATCTCAAAAACACTCTACAGTTAGAGAAGAAGCGTGATTCAATAACGAAAGAGGATTGAGACAAGATGAACCGAACGGCGTGTGACTTGATCAGGTCTTGTCTGACACAAGACATCAAGTATCATGTATTATATGAGACATCTGCGAGGCAGCTGTGGGAGATCCTGGAGAAGAAATATCTGATGAAAAGCGTCGAATCGCGATTGCAGTTGAAGAGTAAGCTTTACCATTTTCAGATGCAGAGAGGATGCTCCATCAACGAACACATGAATAGTTACACAAAGATTCTTACAGATCTAGTTAATATGGATGTGGAGATCGATGAAGAGGATAAGACGGTAATTCTGTTGAATTCTCTTCCTTAAGAAGAGTATGAGACCTTCACTCTTACATTGATCAATGGAAGAAAATCCCTTAGCTATAGTGAGGTGTCTGCTGCTCTTGTGAGTTATGAAGTAAGGAGACATGACAGACTGTCTTCTTTGGGGAGCACAACAGCAAAGGCATTGACGGTAAGAGACAGGAGTTCCAATAGGAAGGAAAGAGATGATTAGGGAAGATCGAAGTACAGATCAGGCTTCAGAGATCTGAAGAGAAATCAATGCGCCTTGTGCAAGGAGTTAGGGCACTGGAAGATTGACTGTCCGTAGGCCAAAGGTAAAAAGAAGGAGCTGATGACCGAGGTAAATCTCGCGCAGGTGGTCAGTACTCAAGCCAGTACATCATAGGCAGATGGATCGGATTTAGAGTCATCGGTATTCTCTTTCTCTCTCTATTACTACTCCTATTGTTAGTTACTCAGATAATACTGAGTGGATCCTAGATACCGGAGCTACCTATCATGTGTGCCCAAACAGGGCCTGATTTTCTAGCTTTGAGAAGTTAGATGGATGCTTCACAGTCATGGGTGATGATCATCCGTGTAATGTGGAAGGGATGGGTACAGTTCGTATCAAGATATTTGATGGATAGTATGAGAACTAAAGGAGGTGAGGTATGTACCTCAACTCAAAAGGAATCTTATCTCTGTTGGTGCTTTGGAATCATTGAGCCTTGTGGTATCTATACGAGACGGTGTTCTCAAGATGACCAAAGGCTTAATGGTGGTTATGAAGGGCGTTTGCCGCAACAATCTCTACTACTTGAAGAGTAGTACAGATACAGGTCAGGTGAAAACTTCTATTTCATTAGATGATGGTTGCACACAGGTCTGGCAGATAAAGGCTAGACACTGAGATGAAAGGTCTTTGCAAGCTCCAGCAAAGAAGGGATCGTCGGAAGGTGCTGCTACCTACAACTTAGTTGGTGAACACAGCTTTCTGGACAAGAAGAAGGTGAAATTCAGCACCATTACTCACCACTCAGAAGGTCTTCTTGATTGTGTTCACGTAAGCGTTTGAGGACCTGCTAAGACTGCACCGTTTGGAGGTCACATGTACTTTATCTCTTTTATTAATAATTTATCTAGGCATTGTTGGATATATCCCACGAGATAAAGATATGAAGCCCTAGATATGTTGGTAAAGTGAAAGGAAGAATGGAGAAGCAGACAGGTAGGAAGATCAATGAGTTACAGATTGGTAATGTTGAAAGATACATGAACCAATTCCTACGATTTGGCCAGAATACGGGCATTGGTATTCACTTCACAGAAGGTATACATGGGTTGGGTAAGAAAGTAAACCGTTCCTTACTGGAGAAGGTTCGGTGGTTGTTGTCTAATGCACGATTAGACAAATCATTTTAGCCTGAGGCGATTGTTTATGCTAGCAATCTCATAAATGGATCGATTGCGATAGGAGGTAAAACTCTATTGAAATTTGGTCTGAAAAAACTACTCAAGATCATGCTTTGCTAAGGGAATTTGGAAGTCCAGCCTACTTTCATGCCAAAGATGGCATGGTGAATCCGCGAGCAAAGAAGTTTGTACTTTTGGGAGTCAAGAGAAATATGAAAGGCTACAGGTTATAGGATCCCGAAAATAAGAAGATCGTGTTGAGTCGGCATGTCACGTTTGATGAGACTTCGGTGTTGAAGTCTATCGTCTCTCAGCAGGTGGAGAGGACGAAGACCAAGGAAGTACGCAGCGGGTGGAGGTTGATGCTACTCCACCATCTCTAGTTGGTTCAGTATTAGTAAAGACTTCACCGGATGTGACACTGGGTTGAGATCATATAGCCAAAGTTGATGCTGAACAGGTTGGAGACATTGATGAGAACGTCGAATTGTTTGCAGCCATTAGAATCAAGGTAAAACCATGAAAGTGGGTGAAGAAGCATGAATCTCAAGCTCGTGACCGCGATAAGCTCAAGTTGAAGACCATTGTTCTCCATGACGGTAATGAGGAGGTTCATATGACTCAGCCAGGTAGGTTCACTGTTACAGATTTAGTTACAGGTACTTGAGCTTGATAGAGCTCATTTAAATGAACTACAGTTGTTTTGATCCCTCGGGCGAGGTACGTAGGCAGCCGTAAAGGCGCAGTCATTTTGTGATGCAAATCGTATGAAGCTATATGGTGTATTGGGTTCTCGAGAAGCTGATTGGGACTTCACGTAGAGGTGAAGAGTTGGAATTCACGTAGAGGTGAAGAGTTGGACTTCACGTAGAGGTGAAGCATTAAGAATTCGATGAACAATTGATCTTCTGGTGAGGAGATGGTTAAGCTTGGATAAGAGGGTGTGTATCCAGTTTGTTGAAGCCGATGATGGTATTTGGTGTACTCTATTCAGATTTGGTTAGACCGTCTCGAAGACATGTGGACTGGAGAGAGCAAGTCAGTTGGAGAGTCAGTGTTGGCTCATAATGGGTTCTTCTTGAGGTTATTTGGAAATAGAGTTCCATGAAGCAGCTGAGTGGGAGACATGTTCGTTGGTCGGCTCATATGGTATTTCTCTTCAGGTGAAGTGATGGGAACGCATGTAGAGGTGCATTCCGTTTGGATAGTGATTGAGGTTAGAACCTGCACAAAAATACAGAATTTTAGAACTTTATAATAATAGTGCAAGTTACTCAATTCTACCGCAATAGTAAGTGGCTATGCAGGTCGTGATCCACAAGGAGGGACTAGCGATGGAAGCTTTTTATTAAGTTCTCTTTTATGCTACAAAGAATGGTTAAAGATCTTCTTTTAGTTTTTTAAAAGAAAAATGAAAAAGAGTTATAATTAAGTTAGGAAGAAAGTGGTAGAAGAGAAGGTGGAGAAAATAGAAGTAATTTGTACAAAGAAATTGAAAAAAATGAAAGAGATTTGGGTGATTATGGTATTGGTGATCTACACTAAAAGTTACAAGAAAAGAAAGAAAAAGTAAAATCTAAAAAATATACTTACCTCTTTGGCGCCTGCTTACCTTTTATCCGTATCGATGATGTACCTTTACTTGAAGGTGAGCGAAGCATGGCAGATGAGATCTTTTCCATTATCGATTTACACTATAAAATGAAGGGGCGAGCTATACTATCATAGAAATGGATATCCATCACCATAAGCCATCAACCGCACTTGCAAGGATAAGGCAACTTCGAGTCTATCGGTTTCATTTGGATCCACAAACACAAAAGAGGGAAGCGAACAAAAACAAGAATAGAAAAGAAAAGGAAATCTCGATTCGATTTAAATAACAATGGAAGAAAAGATCACTTATACGTGTCACCTTCAGTACAAGCTTTCTCTCATTCCTCCATGAAAGTCACCTCTCCTCTCAGTTACATAAATAAAACAAAAATTACATAAAAGAAAACTAAAAACCTAAGTTACAAACTACAAATTAGCCCATGTTCTACTCTCTGCTTGGTCCTCCTTTTGCCTTTGAGAATGCAGGTATTTATAGGAGAAATGTAGAGGTTAGAGGAGTATGAAGATAAGGGAAGCTGACATTTCTGAATTTGAATCCTCCTCTTATCTCCAAACTTGATTTGATGTGGATATTCAGTTCTGATTTGTAGCTTATTGGCGTATTGTTTGCTAAATTAGCTTACCAAATAACAGAATTAGAAATAATGATCAACTTATGAGTTGTAACCCTTTAAGTCCTTATTTTGGATCATCTTGAATCATCAGATTTGAGTTTTGGTAGCGAAAGTTATGATTCAAATACTGAAATGTATCCAGCCAGAATTTGAGTCAAAATTACTTCATCTCATCTGTTGGTCTTCTCTCTATCCATTTATCCCTTTAGATTTGGACTCTATATTTGACGTTATACTTAGTTGATCTTTAACTTTAACCACTTGATTCACCAAAAACTGAATTTAACCAACTAGATTTGGGATCATCCTCCTCTAACCAATTAGATCTAGTTAAATCTGAATTTAACTGATATTTATTTAATTTTATCCTCTTTCTCCCTGTGATTATCTTCTGCAAAATAAATATTTAAGATAAGAAATTTAGCAGATTTATTACATGATAAATGTGGATATATAATAAAGAATAATGCAATAAATGTGTACAATCACACACCCACACCTATCTTTTGCTCGTCCTCAAGCAAAACAACAAAACTAAACTAAAGATTATTAGACCACTTTCGCAGGTCACGCGATTGCACTGAGCTTGTGCAACAAGTCGTTAAACCTCTAGGTTACCCCTAGAAGACGAGTTTTGTCTCGTGAGGGTTTTCAGTAGATTGTACTCACAAAATCTATAAAGAAAGAGAAAAATGTTAATATTTTAAAAACACATTATGAAAGAAAAATATTTGAAATATTATTGTAAGATTTAAGTAATCTATAAGTTATAGGAAAACTGAATTTTTCATTCATAAACTTAGTCTCTATTCAAAAATTTGTTATCAATCAAAATAAGGAGTCAAATTGTGCTTCTCATCTAGTCTATTACTTTACCCTAAGTTATATGCACCTTCGTGACCGTGAAGTTTTGACTAAGGCTTCTTTAACTCTAATTGGTATACCTTATTTATTTATTTATATATATTTATTTATTTATTTTATTTTTGGTGTTATTATTTCTTAGTTCTATTAAGCTTTCTAATCTGCCCACGTAACGAGCCTTTAATCGGTGACTTCCAAACCAAACGGTCTTAGGGCACCGGGTGAGAAAACACCCCAATAACTTAAAGACTCGAGCAAACAAGGCCACAAAATTAAGGATTTTATTATATGAACCGCTTTTAGGCGTGAATACTTATGCTTTATGAGGCACAAATACCCAACTTAATCAGAGGATTTTTATAGATATATATTTCTTTTTTTCTTTTTTTTTTCAAATTTATCTAATCATCTTTTGCATAAATACCAAGGCTTACTTAGGCCAAAGCACCTAGCTAATCAATAATTAGATTTGTTTATTTTTCATAGATATATATATTTTATAAGGCATAAGAATCTTTATTTTTGAACCCTAAATGTGTAAGTGTATAAAGTGTGCATATTTCATTAAGGCAAAGATACTAAATTATTTTAACAAATTATCTTCCTAACCCTAAAAATCAAACAAATAATCTTATTTTGACCAAGTATAAGAAATCATAATTATGATTATCCTATTGTTTAAAATTGACTTAATTTCTTACAAAACATATGTTAAAATATTATTTCTATTTTCAAAAAGTTTTTTTTAAAGTAAAGAAAATGTTAATAATAATTTTTTAAAAAAAAAAAGAAAACTTAAGTTATGTTCGAACCCTCCCCCACACCTATCTCATGCATTGTCCTCAATGTATGAATTAATGCATAGATGCATGAAAAAGAAGAAAGGGAAGGAAAATTTTACCTTAAGGTAGTAGTTCCGGTGGTGGTCTAATTGGGTCAAGCGTTACTATCCAATCAAGATAATATGGTGGTTCACAGAATCCACCTTTATTAACCTCTTTTCTATTTACATATTTATAGTCCCCAATATGAATAGAATCATGAAAGATCCTATCGTGAAACTTACTCCCTTTACATGACCAGTCTTGAAAAATCATCACGGCGTCATCATGTTCTATACCTATATCCAACAGAAGAATGTGATTTAGAGGAATGGTTAACTTGGACTCAAGAATGATAGGTTCAGGAAGCAATACTAACTGGAAAAAATCAACTTTGGGTTTGAGAGTTAGTTTTGGTTCAAGCGTTGAGACCAAGTCCAAGAATTGATATTCACATTCTTTTTCCATCAATGGAATGTGACTACCCAAAATTAGTAATTCAGTTTCTAAATCTATCTATGGGTACGAAATAAATGTTGGCTCAGAAAATTGGTCCAAATTGGGTAAGAATACCGGAGTCAACATAGATTCGAAGATGGAAACTGAATCACAAAGTTGGGGATCGGGTTCACATTCATGATCAAGTTCAATCTCATTAAAATGAAAACTTGCCAATTCGTCAATGGGTTGATATTGGTCAAGTTTAAGGCTTTGTGGTGAAACTGAATCTTGGTCAAAGTCTTCAAGATACCATGATTCTTGATTTTCATCGATATGGTTAGAAGTATTGGGAATAGTCAAAGATTGAATATGGAGAGTTTCCTTATTCCTACGCATGTTCTCCATTCTACTAATTCTTACTTCTATCATATCGAGTGGATCATTTTGACATTGAATCATGATTTTCATATTCTTTTCTAAGTTGGCATGCTCTCCTTGAAAAATATAGTAAGGATCTACGACTTGAAAATTTTGACGGGATTTTGAGTCTTCTAAAATTTGAATTCGTCGCTCAAGCTCATCTAAGGCTTCCATCATCTTTTCCCAGTAAATTAATTCTTCTAATGGTTATTCGGGAGAAGGAGTATATGAAGCTGAATGTTGGTAGGATAGTTGACAATATGACTCGGGGGCGTTGTATCCCCATTGACTCTGTGAAGAGTAGTGATGATTATTTCAGTCTTGTTCATAGTATTGGGACTGGGGCATGCAATGATTCGGACAAAACCAATCTGGTACACTAGGTTGGTTAAAGTTATGATATACTGGGTTGGTAATATCCAAAAAAGAGATCGGGGTATAATATGGATTACCATTAAAATTGAAAAAATTATTGTTATAAGCCATATCACACAGAAAATGTCAAAACACAAAGAAAAAACAAACAAATAAGCAAACAAATAAAAAGAAAGAAAGAAATTCTAAACTAAGTTAGGGTAGACCTTTGACCTAAACGACTCCTAACTGGTTAGACTGTCCACGGGAGGTATAATGCAGACTTTGACTATAAGCTAATCAGTCAGGTCAGGGTAAGATTGGTGGGAGGTATCCGCTCAAAAGCGACGAGCCTAATTAAGCCAAACCACCAGCCTCCGGGGTTTCGCCCCTCAATCCCTTTCCTTAGACACTGATTTGGCAGGAGTCAAATTCTAACATCTTCCCCCTTAGGATAATCTCCTAATTGAGTCCGAGATGTCCCTAAGGCCAACGTCTAGTCAGTTTAGTTAGGCTTGAGTTAGTGAGTGAGGAGATTGTTTGTGGGCTAAGGGAGGGTAATGACTTTCCCACCTTATCTTGTTTATAGGATAAGCCATTAAGATTGATTGTGCAAAGTGTGCAAGATAAAGAAAAGTAACATTCAACAAGCAAATAATCACTCAAGAATGTTTCCTAAACTATATGCCATGCATACGTACCTTTTGCTCCAGCACTCTTTAACAGTAATGTAAAATATAAAACGAATTAGACACGTGCCTAAATGCAAAGTCTAAACCATTTTTAACCTTTAACAAACATCATTTTACTGTTGAGATTAGAAAGTAAGTACAGTAAGACAAACAAGTTAATAGATAGGTACAGATATTAAACTTTTCAATACAGCCAACCTACAGAAAATACAGGTTAGTAGTTCACTCAGATTGCCACATAAATGTAGCAAATCTGAGGGCTTCTGGGCTCTGCTTTCTTGAGCAGAGTCCAGGGCCACTTATATGTCCACTACAGTAAAAATTCCTTATTGTCAAACCTGTACACCAAGAACAAAGAAGAAATTTAACCAAAAATGTAAATTTAAAAAGAGAATAACTTATCGTCCCTCCCCAGCAACGGCGGCAAAATTTGATTGAGGTTAGAACCTGCACAAAAATATAGAATTTTAGAACTTTATAACAGTAGTGCAAGTTACTCAATTCTACCACAATAACAAGTGGTTATGTGGGTCGTGATCCACAAGGAGGGACTAGCGATGGAAGCTTTTTATTAAGTTTTCTTTTATGCTACAAAGAATGGTTAAAGATATTCTTTTAGTTTTTAAAAGAAAAATGAAAAAGAGTTATAATTAAGTTAGGAAGAAAGTGGTAGAAGAGAAGGTGGAGAAAATAGAAGTAATTTGTACAAAGAAATTGAAAAAAATGAAAGAGATTTGGGTGATTATAGTGTTGGTGATCTACACTAAAAGTTACAAGAAAAGAAAGAAAAACTAAAATCTAAAAAATATACTTACCTTTTTGACACCTGCTTACCTTTTACCCGTATCGACGATGTACCTTTACTTGAAGGCGAGCAAAGCATGACAGATGAGATCTTCCCCATTCCTGATTTACACTATAAAATGAAAGGGCGAGCTATACTACCATAGAAATGGATATCCATCACCATAAGCCATCAACGGCACTTGCAAGGACAAGACAACTTCGAGGCTATCGGTTTCATTTGGATCCACAAACACAAAAGAGGAAAGTGATTGTAGTTCATTTTGCATCATCTTCCACCTCTATATTATGTTTTATGTAAATAAAAATAAGGTTTTTAATGATTTTCTCTCTAAATTTGCAGGTCCATCTTTAATGGAGAGGAAGGCCCATAATCCATGGAATTATCAAGAATTAAAAGGGATTAATCAAAGGCCAAAGAAAAGCCCAAAAAGTCTAGCCTATGATCTGGAGACATCCACGCATGCACTCATCCTTCTAGAAGCTCCAACGTGGCCAGCAGGCTGCAACAGAACGCCAACAGAATTCGCTGGCGTAACGGCCTAGATTCTGCCGCGGAAACGCGACTTTGGCCGCGGATCCGCGGCAGGGATCTGGCCGTTGAGCCAGCGATTTGATCCCACGGTCAGGATTTGAAGGCCTCCTCTTCTGAAGCCTATAAATAGACTACCAAGGACTCTGCGAAAAGAGAGGAGAGATTTGGAGAGAGAGCTTATATTTTAGAAAGGTGTAGTGATTTCTCTTTAGTCTTTTTAGTGCTCTTGTAATCTCCTTCTTCCTCCTAGAAATTCTGCAAAGAGAGAAAGAAAGAGTGAGAGAGCTTGTAATCCAAGTGGTGACAACTTGAAGCAAGGATTTATCCATCATTCTTCTCATCTTTGTAATTTCTAGTGCTTTATATTTCTTGCATTACTTTCTTCAAGCTTTACTTTTATTGCATTTTCTTTCTACATGAATTGTTGTTTTCTTTTCTTTGCAATGTCTAGCTAACTTCTTTAACATGACTAGCTAACCACTAACTTTGCTAACTTCTAACTCTTGGGTGATTGCTAACTTTTAATCTTGCAATTTTGAGTCTCTTTCATCCCCAATGAAGATGGGTTACTTTCATTCTTGGTAAATTCTTGTTGTAATTCTATATGATTCATGTGAGCCTAATTTAGAGCCTTGTCTTTAGAACAAGTGCCTTGATGGAACATGGAGATGGAGCACCTACCATATGCTATTTGTTGTACAATTTTCTTACTTCAATGCTAACTTGATGTATGGCATTGAATGACTAATGAATCTTGTATCTTCTTCCTTAGCATTCCTTGAGTGACACTCCTCGATTCCACCATTGAAATTCTATCTCGAGAGACGATGAATCAATAAGGCTCCAAGACAAGTCCGAGAAGATCACCCATCTACCAAGTGGGAAAGTAATTTGACCAACAAGCAAGACAAACCTTTGCCGATGAATCAACATGAGGCATGCATCACCATAATGAGATTAGTAAGTTAGCAAATTAGAAAGGTTACCTAGTCATGGTTTCTTCCATCTCAAAAGTCTTTCAAAGTTTTTCTTCTTTAGTTTTCTTTCTAAAGCTAGTCTAGTTTTCGAGTTTTTTCACTTTCTTTTCCATCGTTTTCTTTTCATGCAACCAATCCCCACCAAAGTTTTATTTTATTTTTCCATGTATTTGTGATTCCTTTGAACATAGAAGAACACTCGTTTTCTTTCTTCACCACTTAACCGTAAAGCTTCTATCGCGAGCTCTCCCTAAGGATCGACCTGTAATAGTTCATACTACGACGGTGATTCAGAAGGAGTACATAAACATTGTGAATACATTCTTGGAGTTTTGAGCATCACATTTGAACAAAGAAGGTTGACTCTAAACCCTCTATCTCTGAATTGAGTACACTCCTATTCCTTCCTTTATCAAATTTTTGGCGTCGTTGCCGGGGAGAGCAACGGTTTACGTTTAATTGAAGAACTAAACGAGTTTTCTTCTCTGTTGCAGGGTACAGGTTGAAGAAACAGGAAAACCAGTATTGCAGTAACATATAAGTGGCCTTGGGCCTCTGCTCTTGAAAGCGGAGACCAAGTGCTCTCGGATTTGCCGCGTTTTCTCGGCCAAAGCCGCGGATCCGCAGCAATGATGAGTTGACTACTAATCTGTTTTTGTGCAGGGTTGCTTCCTTTGCAAAAATACAGCTACTGCAATTCAAAATTCTTGTATGCTTTCACCATATTCCTGCTAATAATCAACAGTAAAACATTTGTTGTAAAGATAAAATTGATTAGACGTTTTTTTTTTAGGCACGTGTCTTTTCAATTCATTTACTTTACTATTGAAGAGTGCTGGAGCAAGGTACGTTCGCATTGCATATTGAATAGGACTCACTTCTTGGTTGATTTATATCGCTTTGAGTGAACCTTGTTTGCATAAACTGTACACTTGCACAAAATTGATTTTAAGGGCATCACCCAATAAATAAGATAAGGTGGGGATTTTATCACCCTTTCCTTGGCCCAAAAATCATTATCCAAGCACTCACAATCCCAAGCTTTTTAATAAAATTTGATAGACGTTGGCCCTAGGGACATCCGGACTCAGTAGGAGATCGGCTGAAGTTGGAAATTGATTTTGATTCATACTCCAGTCAAATCAGTGTCTAAGGTTGGGATTAAGAGGTTACGCCTCGAAGATATCGTGGTTTGGCGTAATTAAGGCCCGTTACTTACGCACAAATACCTTCCACCGTAATTTGCCCCTACCTGGCTGATTAGTTGCGGTCTGATTCAAGCAACAACCTTTTTGGTTCATCGAACAGTTAGGAGTCGTCTAGGTCCAGGTATCCTAGATAGCTTGTGATTGATTTTTCTTTTTCTTGTTTGTTATTTTTCACTTTCTTTCGCTTGTGTGATCGGTGAACGTTGTTTGTGATTGTGTATGCAAGAGTGGTACCGGGATCCAGATTCTACAAGACTTGTTAGAATTTCTACACTTGCACAAACACCACCACTTGACACAATCCCAATAATGGCAAACAGCACTTCGCTTCAAGATAAATTCTACCCGATTCGCACTTCACTTCCATCATGCATTCTTCTCCCTGTGACCAATGGAAATAATTTTGAGCTAAAGTCACAATTCATAAACACTCTTCCCCGATTTCATGGCTTAGAATCTGAGGATGCGTATTTCTTCATTCGAGAGTTTGAAGAAGTATATGTAATAATGAGAATTTCCCAATTGACTGAGAATGCTGTTAGACTTAGGTTCATACCCTTCGCGCTGAAAGATATAGCTAAGAAATGGCTTTACAATCTTCCCGCCAGCTCGATTTCTTCATGGGATGATTTTATAAAAGTCTTTCTTAAAAAGTTTTATCCCATTCACAAAACAGCCCTCATGAGGAAAAACATTATGCAATTCAAGCAAGAATCCAATGAACCATTTTGGAAATATTTTGAGCGTTTCAAAGATTTACTAGCCCTTTGTCCTCATCACGGCATAGAGAAATGACGTCAGTGCCAAATTATCTATGACGGACTCGATTACCAAACGAAGACACTCCTTGAAACCATGTGCCAAGGGGAATTTTTAAAGAAAGATGAGAATCAGGGGTGGGAACTCTTTGAAGCCTTAGCTGAGAAAACAATTCAGTGGGAGTCATGCCCAGATAAACCCACTTTCACCACTTTCAGAACCGGTATGCATTCAATAGAATCCTCTATAGCTGCTGAGGTTAAGATCACACAATTAATGAAGAGAATAGAATTGCTTGAATCAAGGGAACATTCTGCTGTCAACCAGGTCAACCCATCACCTGTGGTGAAACCGGGTTGCACCTATTGCCATGATCTCAACCATGTCTTTGAGGAGTGTCCTGTATATCAGTCTCAAATGTATCAGGAGAACACGAATGCTGCCTATACCAGACCCAACCACAATCCATACTCCAATACGTACAATCCGGGATGGCGAAACCATCCAAATTTTTGTTGGAGTCAGTCTGGTCCTGAGCAACCTAGGCCATCATTTCCACACCCATATCATGCTCAGTCTCACACACCCAGTTTCAACCAGAATCCACCGAATTTTCACCCATATCATAATCCACCACAATTCCAATCATATCAAAATCCACCACATCACCAAACAAACTTCCAGCCTACTTATCAACAACATCAACCCCAGAATAATTTAGATAGGAGAATATCCGAGTTTAAAAAAATGATAGAAACCCTAATAAAAACCCAGCATCAGGATATGAATAAAGTACAGGTCCAGATAGGGCAATTGGCTAATTCTGTAAATGAGAGACAAAAAGGTATGCTACCAAGCCAGCCAGTGCCCAATCCAAAAAATCACTTCCCTCTACATGAAGTAGAAGACATGGGCCCCAGTCAATGCAACACTATTCATATTCTGAGATCTGGGAAGTGGGTAGATAATAAGGTTTCTAATCAAACATCCAAATCAGTGCCAAAACCAACACCTCCTGTTCCAGTACAACCAACTCCAGACAACCCATCTTCCAGTTCTGAACCATCAACTTCAAAAGCCAAAGGGAAAGAAAAGATAGATGAGCAACCATATAAGCCTATTGTACCATTTCCAAATAGGCTGGCAAATCTAAAATTGAATGCTCATATGGAGAAGATCAGAGAGATGTTTAATCAAGTCCAAATCATTATCCCTCTTCTTGATGCCATATAACAAGTTCCTTCATATGCCAAATTTTTAAAGGAAATGTGCGCAAAGAAGAGGAAAGCAAAAGTCCCTAAAAAAGTCTTCCTACCTTCAAACATCAGCGAGTTGCTCACTGGGCTAATTCCTGTGAAATACAAGGACCCAGGGAGCCCAACCATCTCTTGTATAATAGGACAGACTACAATCAATAGGGCATTGCTTGATTTGGGAGCCAGTATCAATCTCCTTCCCTTTTCTGTATATCAACAACTAGGGTTAGGCGACCTTCGCCCGACCCAAGTTAAGATACAATTGGCAGATCGTTCTGTGAAGATCCCCAAAGGGGAAATTCATGATGTCCTTGTCAGAGTTGGGGAGTTCATTTACCCGGTAGATTTCATAGTTCTTGAGACACAACCTGTGTCTAACTCTAATCATCGGGCTCAAACTCCTGTTATCCTAGGGCGACCATTCCTTACTACAGCAAATGCCATCATCAATTGTAGGAATGGATCCATGAGGCTAACATTTGGCGACATGACTCGAGAAATGAATGTCTTCAATGTAGATAAACAATCTCGTAAGACAAGAGATCAAACATACGAGGTAAACATTGTCGAAAATAATTGTGAGGAAGAGCGTGACGATTCAGAAGATGAGTTGTTGTTTCTTAATAAGTTATTTCAAAATGAATGCAACCATCTTGATGTGGAAGATCCGAATGTTCGAGTGCCCTTTCAAAAGGGGAAACTTGATTTGGATATCTTCATTTTCAAAGAGCCAACAAAGAGTGTAATCCATAAGGATATCATTAACGAACCTCCAATTGACATACTTTTTGAAGACCTCTTCAAGGACGAGCTCATGTATCTGGATGAACCAAATCAGAATATTTTGATTAATGGCACATATCTAGGGGAAAGTGTTGACCTCAGCTTTGAGGAAATATACAAGGCTGAGTTGGAATTTCTTGGAATTCAGAATAAAAAAGTTTCAAAGGAGCAGAGTGGAGATGGTGGCAAGTATTTTAAAGAGCATTGTGGTGATATGAGGATGAATCATCTTAAGCAATTGAAACTGGAGACGCCTAAGGCTCAGAGGACAATTCAACTCGTTTCCCAACTGAGCCCTCTTAAACGGACCCATTGGAATGATGGGAAATGGGCTAGAGGGATACGACCAAAAGAAGCCCTAGGTAGTGGACACACTTCATAAATAATTTTTGTACCCTTTTGTAAATAAAAATAAAAAAATAAAAATAAAAAAAAAAAATAAAAAATAATAAATAAATAAAAAATAAAAACTCCAAAGATGTGGGACTTTTGTATCAAGAGTTCCACTCCTTCACAACTTTCAAATTTCAAATCCACCTAGGTTTGTAAATATTCACTTTAACCTAGGGGTTTATTGGGACTTCCATCTTTTCAACCTTTCTCAAGTCCCTATAAATCTCTTTACCCTGCCTTTCTCCCTCAAACTCCAGAACGAAACCCAGATCTGAACTCCCCTTTCAAAGCGCCGCCCCAAGAAATTTTCCGCTCCTCAGCCGCTTCCTACAAGCCGCGTTTTCGCGACAATTGCCGCAGATCCGCGGCAGTTCCTGATCTGCTGGAGCGCCGCCAAAGTGTTTGACCATCGATTTCCTGCGCTGGTTGCCGATCCGGTGGCCGATCATCAAAGTTCCTGCACCTGTGCCCTCTGCAAACTCGATCTTGAATTCCCCCCACGAATTCCGGGGGCGGTTTGATCTTCGATCTCTCAATCTTTTAGTTTGCTCCAGTTTGTTAGCATGGCACCCACTATATTTGCTGAAAAGGATTTTTCGAAAATTTTGTGTGATCATGATGGATACGGACACATATTTATTGATCGCATACGTGCATGGGATTGGTCCTCTTTGGTGTATGATAATAATGAAAACGATGCATTTTATTGTCCTGATTTGGTGACGTTGTTCTTTAACTCTATTGATCATGCATCTGTTGACTATAACACCTATCAGTTCACAGTCCACATGCCTTTAGGGGACATATACATCACACTTCCTCTCCTTGAGGAACTCACGCATGTCCCTACTTCCCCACAGCATAGCGACCCCCTTCCACTTATAGATTACATGACCATCATGGGGGCTCGCTGTACCGAGCAAGACCGTGGGCTTAAGGCCAGCACCACATTTCGAAACGTACATTGCGTTGGACGATGGATCCAACGCAATATCTTAGGTCTGGACCATACCACGTCATTCAACTGCCCCGTGCTGCAGATTATCCATGACCTCATGACTAGGCAGCACACGGTCTGCCTCAATAGGACCATCTTCCACTCTATTATCATCAACTCCTCACGCACCCGGGGTGCAAAATTTTCACATGCTGTTCTGATCACGCGTCTCTGTAGGATTTTCCTATCGGACGCTATATTTGATACCGGGTGTTTGTGCCCCAAGAGAGACCCACTAGTGCATACAAGAGTTGTTTACATGCGGTCTGGACCCCTAGTGTCCAACCCGAGGATGTGCCTGTGGAGTCCTCTTCTGAGGAAAGTTTAGAGGAGGAAGATGAACCTGCATTCTGGCACCAGGACCCCCTACTGATTCACGTGCCTTCATGTCCACCATTTGGAGGGGCATGAAGAAGATATTTAGGGGGCAGGTTAGACTGAGGAAGAAAGTGGAGGAGCAATCTTCTAGGTTGGACCGCATTGAAGCAGGGCTACGGCATTCACAGTCGGCTGGACCCAGCACCACCGCTGGTCCAAAACGACGAAGGGAGTAATTTAGTTCCTTTACCTATTTCATGCATCTTTTATCTTGCATACATTGAGGACAATGCATGAGATAGGTTTGGGGGGATAGATACTAACTTAGGATTTTTATTTTCTTTTTTTTAGGATTTTTATTTTCTTTTTTAGGATTTTTATTTTTAGCTTTTACCTTTCTTTATAGATTTTTTATTTTCTTTAGATTTTACTTTTTCTTTTTAGAAAAAAATATATAAAAATAAAAAAAATATAATAAAAAATATAATAAAAAAAATAAATTTTTGATCCATGTTTAAAAGAATCAAACTTGACTTTAGGGATTAAGGAAACTCTTAACTATGATTTCTAATTATAAGTCGAAAAGAGGAGTTTTGTTGGATTTTTAGGTTAAGTGAAAAAGGATAAGAAAGATAGCTAGATTTTAATTCTTACTTTAGCATATATACATTAACACATATTGAGGGATTAATCAAAGACTTAGTGATTCTATTTACATATATATATATAAAAATATAATAAATAAATAAATAAATAATTACTTAGCCACTAATTAAGCCGGTTAGCTGTGCCTCAAGAAGCATGGCTAGTCACGCCTAAAGGTGGTTAAGTCCTTAGTATTCGTGGCCTAGTTTACTCGAGTCCTTGAACCTTAGGGATGTATCTTCATCTGATGCCCTAAGACCGGCTGGTTTGGGAGTCATCGGTAAGAGGCTCGTTACATGGGTAAATTAGAAAGCCTAAGGAAGCTAAGGAAATGTAAATAAATAAATAAAAAGAGAAAAATATATATAATGTATATATTAGTAAATAAATGAACTTAGTCTGAGAAAGATCCTTCATATTTATAGATGTATATATACTAGGAATGATGCAAAATCCGGTCTTCGATCTATTCCTTAAGAACTTAACCTAAGTTGAAGACAAAACTCTAAATAGACACTTATAAAAAGAATGACGAGTTTAGAGTAACTTGAAACCTATAAATCAAGTAAGACTCTTGAAAAATATGGATTAAACTTTTCACTAACATTTTCTTTTCTTGGATTTTGTGGGTGCAATCCGCTGAAAACCCTCAGGAGATAACACTCCTCCTCTAGGGTAACCTAGAGGTTTAACGGCTTGTTGCACATACTCAGTGCAATCGTGTCACCTACGAAAGTGGTTCAATAACTTAGTTAGAATTTTTTCTTTTCTTTTTGCTTGAGGACGAGCAAAGGCTGGGTATGGGGGTGTGATTGTAATTCATTTTTGCATCATCTTCCACCTCTATATTATGTTTTATGTAAATAAAAATGAGGTTTTTAATGATTTTCTCTCTAAATTTGCAGGTCCATCTTTAATGGAGAGGAAGGCCCATAATCCATGGAATTATCAAGAATTAAAAGGGATTAATCAAAGGCCAAAAGAAAAGCCCAAAAAGTCTAGCCCATGATCTGGAGACATCCACGCATGCACTCATCCTTCTAGAAGCTCCAACGTGGCCAGCAGGCTGCAACAGAACGCCAATAGAATTCGCTGGCGTAACGCTAGATTCTGCCGCGGAAACGCGACTTTGGCCGCGGATCCGCGGCAGGGATCTGGCCGTTGAGCCAGCGATTTGATCCCACGGTCAGGATTTGAAGGCCTCCTCTTCTGAAGCCTATAAATAGACTACCAAGGACTCTGCGAAAAGAGAGGAGAGATTTGGAGAGAGAGCTTGTATTTTAGAAAGTTGTAGTGATTTCTCTTTAGTCTTTTTAGTGCTCTTGTAATCTCCTTTTTCCTCCTAGAAATTCTGCAAAAGAGAGAAAGAAAGAGTGAGAGAGCTTGTAATCCAAGGGGTGACAACTTGAAGCAAGGATTTATCCATCATTCTTCTCATCTTTGCAATTTCTAGTGCGTTACATTTTTTTGCATTACTTTCTTCAAGCTTTACTTTTATTGCATTTTCTTTCTACATGAATTGTTGTTTTCTTTTCTTTGCAATGTCTAGTTAACTTCTTTAACATGACTAGCTAACCACTAACTTTGCTAACTTCTAACTCTTGGGTGATTGCTAACTTTTAATCTTGCAATTTTGAGTCTCTTTCATCCCCAATAAAGATGGGTTACTTTCATTCTTGGCAAATTCTTGTTGTAATTCCATATGATTCATGTGAGCCTCATTTAGAGCCTTGTCTTTAAAACAAGTGCCTTGATGGAACATGGAGATGGAGCACCTACCATATGCTATTTGTTGTACAATTTTCTTACTTCAATGCTAACTTGATGTATGGCATTGAATGACTAATGAATCTTGTATCTTCTTCCTTAGCATTCCTTGAGTGACACTCCTCGATTCCACCATCGAAATTCTATCTCGAGAGCCGATGAATCAATGAGGCTACAAGACAAGTCCGAGAAGATCACCCATCTACCAAGTGGGAAAGTAATTTGACCAATAAGTAAGACAAACCTTTGCCGATGAATCAACATGAGGCATGCATCACCATAATGAGATTAGTAAGTTAGCAAATTAGAAAGGTTAGCTAGTCATGATTTCTTCCATCTTAAAAGTCTTTCAAAGTTTTTCTTCTTTAGTTTTCTTTCTAAAGCTAGTCTAGTTTTCGAGTTCTTTCACTTTCTTTTCCATCGTTTTCTTTTCATGCAACCAATCCACACAAAAGTTTTCTTTTATTTTTCCATGTCTTTGTGATTCTTTTGAACATAGAAGAACACTCGTTTTCTTTCTTCACCACTTAACCGTAAAGCTTCTATCGCGAGCTCTCCCTGAGGATCGACCCGTAATAGTTCATACTACTACGGTGATTCGGAAGGAGTACATAAACATTGTGAATTCATTCTTAGAGTTTTGAGCATCACATTCAAACAAAGAAGGTTGACTCTAAACCCTCTATCTCTGAATTGAGTACACTCTTATTCCTTCCCTTATCAGAAAGCGAACAAAAATAAGAATAGAAAAGAAAAGGAAATCTCGATTCAATTCAAATAACAATGGAAGAAAAGATCACTTATACGGTGTCACCTTCAGTACAATCTTGCTCTCATTCCTCCATGAAAGTCTCCTCTCCTCTCAGTTACATAAATAAAACGAAAATTACATAAAAGAAAACTAAAAACCTAAGTTACAAACTACAAATTAGCCCATGTTCTACTCTCTGCTTGGTCCTCCTTTTTGTTGGCCCAAAGGCCATTATCCCAGTTATTTTGATGATAACAAAACATATTTAGTTATGTATTTAACATTTGTGTTTCAGAATTTTTCAGGTTATTTAACAGGTTGTTTTTGACGGCTCCGCTAAAAGACTCACACATTTGGAGTTCGCCGCAAAAATGAAGATTCCCAAGCTATGCACAACTAGGATGCTTTGGGATCAAGATGTTGATATGAAGATCAAGACAAGATCAAGACATTGAAGAAAACAAACTTTGTATTTTTATTTTTATTTTAGATATTTTGTCAAAGCTAGATATTAGAAGTAGAGCTATGGGATTATCACACACACACCTCTTAGTTAGGTTCATGGCTTCAAAAAGATTTTTCAATTCCATTTCTAACTTAGTTTTTAAAAGAGAACATATTTTGGAAATATGATTTTCAGAAAAACAATAGTTTTGGAAAAACAATTTTTATGGAAAAACATGGTTCTATCAAAAGGATTTTTATCAAACTATTTTTAACATGATTGAAGTATGACACATGCTTATACTTCATGTTTTTACAAGTTCCAAAATCTTACCCAAAACCCAAAACCAAAATCCAAGTTTTCTGGTTCTGGAAGTTCTGTTTTTCAGAACTCACAGTGACCGGTCGACCGGCCCGGTCGACCGATGTGCACAATACTGTGCACGTCTATATCAGTCGACCGACCCGGTCGACCGATGTTCACTTGCCTTCACAGGAGTTTTCGGTCGACCGACCCGGTCGACCGATGAGCCCAACGGTCATATTTTTGACCGTTGGCGGTCGACCGACCCAGTCGACCGGAATCTGTCAAAAGTTCTGACAGATCCAACAGCTAGTTTTTCTGACTGTTTTTCTTTTTGGGATTTGTCTCCAACGAGTTTTTGAGGCTGTTTTTGACCCCTATAAATAGAGGGTCACCTCATATTGATTAGACAACTATTGCAAAATATTTCATAAGAGTTTTACAAAGATTTTCAAAGCTTTCCTTCATAAAAGATTTTCCAAAGCCTAAATTCCCAACACCCAACTTGTAGCCTATTCCTCTAGCTTCTCTCTAGATTTTGCACACCACAATCCCAAGCTTTACATCTACATATTTGGTTCTAGGATTGTGCAAGTGAGCTTTTGTAAAGTGATCAAGTGTGATCACTCATTTCTTCTTGGAGTGAAGTTGTAGAGGCATCGGCCTCAAGGGAGCTAGTGAGCTTCGGGTGGTGTTGCGGCATCACAAGTGTAAGGGACAAGTGTGTCCTTGTATTGGCGATCCGGTGGGATCAACAATAGTAGTGCAAATCCTTCAAGTGTGAAGGCGGGGACGTAGAGCGTGGCTCGAACCTCGGAAACACATCCTTGCGTTTGCGTTTGATCAATTTTCTCTAACTCTACTCCTTTCAATTCTTGCACCTTAATTGTTGTACTTATTGCAAGTCTTTATTTGTGCTATTTGTGTGTGAAAGTTTTAATTCCGCAAAATTGCCATATTTCATATAGCCATCACCTATTCACCCCCCTCTAGGTGATTTCAATTGGTATCAGAGCCTAACCCTACAACTTAGGTCTAACAACCTTAGGGAGATCCATATTTGGCTATATACATTTGTGTTGCATTTACATTTACTTGTTCATTCATGGCATCCATGGTCTTTTCTAGCATTAAATCCCCACCCAAGTTTGATGGTTTAAACTTCCCCATTTGGAAGGTGAAAATGAATCTCTTCCTTAAATCCCTAGGAGTTAGGGTAGCTAGGGCTATAACCAAAGATTTTATTGAACCCACTAGTGATGAGAGCACATGGTCCGAGGATACTTCCAAAGACTATGAGGCTAATGCTAGGGCACAATATGCATTGACCCAAGCATTGAATGAAGATGACCTTGCACGCATAATAAATTGTAAATCCGCATTTGAGGTTTGGAACATACTCATTGTGACTCATGAGGGAACGTCTCAAGTCAAGAGAGCCAAAGTTGACTTGCTACGTTCTCAATATGAGAATTTCTATATGTTTGATAATGAGAGCATTGATGACATGCTCACCCGTTTTACAAAAATAACTAATGCTCTTTCTTCCTTAGGCGACAAGATTGATAATGATCAAAAGATAAGGAAGGTGATTAGAGCTCTTCCCAAAGCTTGGGAAGTCAAGGCGACCACACTCAAGGAGCTCAACGACAAAGAGGAGATGGACTTCTCCGGCTTCATCGGAAATCTCAAGACGCATGAGATGGAGATGAAAGTTAGAGAAGAGAGGGAGGCACCAAAGAAGAAGACGATTGCCTTCAAAGCCACTCCTACTATCATTGAGGAAGATGACTCATCCGAAGATTGCGATGAGGATTTCGCCATGCTCATCCGGAAGGTGGGCAAGATGTTCTACAAGAAGGGACGGCAAAGTAACTTCCGAAGAGGGAAGCCTCAAGGAAGGTATGAGAAGAAAAGAGATGAACCCGGTCCTTGCTTTCATTGCAAGAAGATCGGTCACCTAATTGCCGATTGCCCCGCTCTACAAGCAACCACATCCAAGAATGGGCAAAGAAAGAAGAAAGCCTTGGCCGCAACATGGGATGATTCGGAGTCGGAATCCGAAGAGGAGCACGACGCCGCCAACATGTGCTTCATGGCACAAGGAGACGACGCTTCTAAGGTAACACTTGATAACACTCTTGATGATGATGACCTCACTATGGATGAACTAGCACATTTCTTTGAGGAATTACAACATAGATATGAGATTTCGCAATCTCATAATAAAAGGTTAAAAAGGGGAAATGAGTCCTTGAAAGATAAACTTAATATTATTGAAAAGGAGAAAAATAATTTGTCTAATTCTTTTGAGAAAATAAAAAGTGATCTTGCAAATTATAAACTAGCTTGTAAAGGGAAAACCCCCATTGCATCATGTAGTAAAAATGATTTTGTAGAGATTCAAAAACGTGTTGAAGTTTTGGATTCTACTTTAAAAAATTATGCATTTGATTTGAAAAAGATTGCATCTAAATTTCCTAAGGGAGTAACCCAAGGGAAACATGCACACCATACACATGCACGAAAACATGTACACCCACACAAGCATGCATACATGTATGGTAATAATAATAATGGTAGAATTTATATTTGCACACATTGTGGCCGCAAAGGCCATTTAGAAAAATTTTGCTATGCTAAGAATAATGTAAAGAATAAATTTGTTTGGGTTCGCCCCGGATCTAACCCCAAAGGACCCACTAAGATTTGGGTACCAAAAGAGCCACCAAATTTAAATGATACAGGTATAGGTGGATCTACACCCTCCAAGACTTAGGAGGAGGTGGTGCCCGGGTGGTTGATGCATCGGAGCTTAAAGAACAAATCATGCATGCATCGCTATCGTGGAGGCACCTAATTTTGGAGATTGCCCGTAAATTGGTAACATCTCCATTTAAGAGTTTAATTTTGTATATGCAATTGTTATAGGATTGCTAGTTTAGTTTTATGCCTCATTGATACATGATTAGTATAAACTTGCAACTCCATCATGATTGTATATGCCATGTTTAGTTTTTGATATCTTTAGTTTCATGCCTTGTTTTATAGTATGTCCACATGTATAGTTTATTATTTATGAATATATACTTATATACATATACTCACATTATTTTCATAAATAAAAATAAAACATTTGTAAAATTTTCTATTTAAGCAAATACCTTAAAGATGGCAATTGCGCACCTCAACTCATTCAAGAGGAATCAAGAGGATGAAGTTCAGAACCCGTCACTGGGTATTCGGCTTCAACATCTTTAAAATCTTTGTTTAAATATGAAAATAAAATTAAAATAGGATTGCATGTATTTTGATGTTTGTAAAGACTTAATGAAGATTTAAAACCTGTTGGTGCTCCTATATGATTAATATATCATACCTATTTTAGGCTACAAAATTACTTAAATTTTTTTTTAGGGCTATTTGCTGTTAGCAGACTTTCAGGCAAAGCCGGTCGACCGACCCCTAACACCCCGGTCGACCGACTCTGCCTGAGAGAAAATTTTTATTTTTTTTTTTTGTGTGCTACCGGTCGACCGACCAGAATTCCGGTCGACCGATGCTGGCCTGCTGTGGTCTCGGGATATTTCGGTCGACTGACCCGGTCGACCGATATCATTTACAGAGCTCTCGGTTGGATTCGGTCGACCGGACCGGTCGACCGATCGTCGTATTTTGCCCTATAACTGTGTTTTCTCTTCATTTTTTCTCTCACTCTCTCTCTCATCTCTCAGCGAACCGCAGACACCATCTCTTCTCCCAAAATTGATTTCTCTCCAATCCTTCAACCAAATCCAAATCTTTTTTAAACCCATCTCAAATTCCTCTTTCTCCTTCCAGATCTTCGATTTCAGCACCTCTCATCCGCAGGATCTGAAGAATTTCAGGATTTTTCAGTTAGGGTTTCAAATTTTCATCAAGGTAAAAATCGAATTTTTATTGTGAATCTTCACTTCTAGCTTAGAAATCTTACTTCCTTTGTCACTATTTTTAGGTTGCTTAGCTTCTAGATCGTGCCATAACCTGTTTTAATCTAAAAATTTCATTTTTATTCATCATGCCTAAGAGATCTCGAACTGAGAAGGGGAAGGGTATTGCTCAACCCTCATCTCAGGTTCCTAGACCTGTACGGCCCTTTATCAATGATCTAGCTGCTGATAGATACTCCCATCTCTCCACTAGAAATATTAATTCAGGGAGATTTGTTACCATTCAGGATTTTGAACATCTAGGTATCCCTCAAATCTTGCAAAACAACAACCTAGTTGAGTTCTTGTCCATCAAGGAGCAAGTATACACTTCCCTTGTTCCTTACTTTTATACCAACTATGAATTTGATGGTAACCGCATCACATCTAGAGTTCTAGGTAGGGAAATCGACCTCTCTATCGGTCGGTTTGCTAGGATTCTGCATCTCTCCACTGGCGGAGCAGATGTGTATTCTCATGATTTACATGATTTCAAATTTCCTGAGGGTGAGTCTTCACTCACCGCCTCTACTCTGATTCACGGGGATGACAACCCCGGCTTGGTTAGGAATGAGGTAGTGAGTCGATACACTCTTCAATCTCAAGTCCTTGCCAAGATTATCTTCTACAACATTGTCCCCAAACATGGTGAGTATAGCCATGCTAGGGGTTGTGTCCCTTTGATTATCTTTTGTCTGCTTAAAGGGATTAAGGTAAACTTTCCTAGAGTCATTGCCTCTCATATGGCCTCTGATCAGATCCGTACTGCGGGTAGGAGCTTGCCCTACGGCATGCTTATTACCCATCTTCTTAGGGGTCTTGACTTTGATCTTTCTGCTGAAACTCCATCAAATCCCCTGACCAACATCAATGGAGTTGTCCTGAAGATGATGGAAGCACAGCTGCGTAGACACGCTCCTGTGCAACCACCTCTTCCTCCTGCTGGTCCTGGCTCATCTTCAGCACCAGGATCCTCTTCTTCTGCAGCACCTGCATTTCCTCCTGAGTTTCTTGCTCTTGTCTCTTCGGAGGTCCGCTCTCAGCTCGAGGCACATCAGGCCTTGGCCGAGCAGCGCGACGCAGCCATTCGTGCAGAGTTAGATGCTCGTGCTCTTCAGGACGCTGCTTTTCGAGAGGAGGTCCGAAATGACATGTCTTATTTCGCTGATTCCATGAGATTCGTGGATGTTCAGTTTCAGGCCCTTTTCTCAAAATTTGACATGCTCGTTCCTGATCGGACTCCGACTGCTTGCCGACTCCCTACCACCGGTCCTCCATTTCCTCCCAGAGCTCGCTCTTCTGTTCCTCCACCGCGCACCAGAGTCGATGGCATGGATCCAGAGGAGGTTGCTTCTTCAGAGGAAGGTGGTGATGATGACGGAGACGGCGATGATGGTGATGATGGTGCTGAGGAGTGACCTCCCCTTTTGATGATGTCAAAAAGGGGGAGAGTTATTTTGAGAGAGATATTTTGTGACACTTTGTTATTTTGTTATGTACTTGACATATTTTGTGTTGGACATCTTTTGCTTTGTCATGTATTTTTATTTTGTGTTGTGGACATGGATATGGTTATGTGTTTTATGTATTTATGTCATGTATGAGACTCATTCCCTTCATCTATGATATGACATGAGTATTTGGCATCTTTTGTTGGCATGGAAATAAAATGTTTATGATTATAATTTGTGATAATATGCCTGAGTATGATTTTATATATATGCTTGTGTTGAGAGGGAGCTTCATTTGAAGTCTCTACCCAAAATATTTTGTGATAACTACATATGTTTTGCCATCATCAAAAAGGGGGAGATTGTTGGCCCAAAGGCCATTATCCCAGTTATTTTGATGATAACAAAACATATTTAGTTATGTATTTAACATTTGTGTTTCAGAATTTTTCAGGTTATTTAACAGGTTGTTTTTGACGGCTCCGCTAAAAGACTCACACATTTGGAGTTCGCCGCAAAAATGAAGATTCCCAAGCTATGCACAACTAGGATGCTTTGGGATCAAGATGTTGATATGAAGATCAAGACAAGATCAAGACAAGATCAAGACATTGAAGAAAACAAGCTTTGTATTTTTATTTTTATTTTAGATATTTTGTCAAAGCTAGATATTAGAAGTAGAGCTATGGGATTATCACACACACACCTCTTAGTTAGGTTCATGGCTTCAAAAAGATTTTTCAATTCCATTTCTAACTTAGTTTTTAAAAGAGAACATATTTTGGAAATATGATTTTCAGAAAAACAATAGTTTTGGAAAAACAATTTTTATGGAAAAACATGGTTCTATCAAAAGGATTTTTATCAAACTATTTTTAACATGATTGAAGTATGACACATGCTTATACTTCATGTTTTTACAAGTTCCAAAATCTTACCCAAAACCCAAAACCAAAATCCAAGTTTTCTGGTTCTGGAAGTTCTGTTTTTCAGAACTCACAGTGACCGGTCGACCGGCCCGGTCGACCGATGTGCACAATACTGTGCACGTCTATATCAGTCGACCGACCCGGTCGACCGATGTTCACTTGCCTTCACAGGAGTTTTCGGTCGACCGACCCCGTCGACCGATGAGCCCCAACGGTCATATTTTTGACCGTTGGCGGTCGACCGACCCGGTCGACCGGAATCTGTCAAAAGTTCTGACAGATCCAACAGCTAGTTTTTCTGACTGTTTTTCTTTTTGGGATTTGTCTCCAACGAGTTTTTGAGGCTATTTTTGACCCCTATAAATAGAGGGTCACCTCATATTGATTAGACAACTATTGCAAAATATTTCATAAGAGTTTTACAAAGATTTTTAAAGTTTTCCTTCATAAAAGATTTTCCAAAGCCTAAATTCCCAACACCCAACTTGTAGCCTATTCCTCTAGCTTCTCTCTAGATTTTGCACACCACAATCCCAAGCTTTACATCTACATATTTGGTTCTAGGATTGTGCAAGTGAGCTTTTGTAAAGTGATCAAGTGTGATCACTCATTTCTTCTTGGAGTGAAGTTGTAGAGGCATCGGCCTCAAGGGAGCTAGTGAGCTTCGGGTGGTGTTGCGGCATCACAAGTGTAAGGGACAAGTGTGTCCTTATATTGGCGATCCGGTGGGATCAACAATAGTAGTGCAAATCCTTCAAGTGTGAAGGCGGGGACGTAGAGCGTGGCTCGAACCTCGGAAACACATCCTTGCGTTAGCGTTTGATCAATTTTCTCTAACTCTACTCCTTTCAATTCTTGCACCTTAATTGTTGTATTTATTGCAAGTCTTTATTTGTGCTATTTGTGTGTGAAAGTTTTAATTCCGCAAAATTGTCATATTTCATATAGCCATCACCTATTCACCCCCCCTCTAGGTGATTTCACTTTTGCCTTTGAGATTGCAAGTATTTATAGGAGAAATGTAGAGGTTAGAGGAGTATGAAGATAAGGAAAACTGACTATTTCTGAATTTGAATCCTCCTCTTATCTCCAAACTTGATTTGATGTGGATATTCAGTTCTGATCTGCAGCTTGTTGGCGTATTGTTTGCTAAATATAGCTTACCAAGTGACAGAATTAAAAATAATGATCAACTTAAGTGTTATAGCCCTTTAAATCCTCTTTCTGGATCATCTTGAATCATCAGATTTGAATTCTGGTAGCGAAAGTTATGATTCAAATACTGAAATGTAACCAGCCAGAATCTGAGTCAAAATTACTTCATCTCATCTGTTGATCTTCTCTCTATCCATTTATCCCTTTAGATTTGACTCTGTATTTGACGTTATACTCGGTTGATATTTAGCTTTAACCACTTGATTCACAAAAAGCTGAATTTAACTAACTGGATTTGGGATCATCCTCCTCTAACCAAATAGATCTAGTTAAATCTAAATTTAACTGATATTTATTTAATTTTATTCTCTTTCTTCCCATGATTATCTTCTGCAAAATAAACATTTAAGATAAGAAATTTAGCAGATTATTACATGATAAATGAGGATATGTAATAAAGAATAATGCAATAAATGTGTGTAATCAGATAGCTGGGCTGAAGTTGAAAACTTACAATTGATATTGGAGTTTAGTAAGAGTTGCAGGTGGTAACGACAAAATCAATTTAGATCTGGTGAGATCAGTGAAAATTAATTGTACGTGTACTGGCGATTCGTTTGAAGGAACAAGTTTCGTCTGTTGGCCAAGTTAAGGTCGTATGTCGATTTCACCGAGATCGTGTGACAATTTCGCCAGGTGATATTATAACCCCCTGCTCCCCGGTGTACGTATCACCGTATCGGTACGCGATACGACGTGGAAAAATTGATTTGACCTCCGTGGTAGTCCAATTGAGTTAATTTCAGTTTCAAATATCATTTTCTAATATTTTAGATTTTTCAGGATTTTTTTGAAATTTTTCTTGATTATTTTGGAAAATCTCCGTTGTCGGTGTCGACCGATACCGATAACCGGCCTTACGATTTTTCTTTCACAAACGGTGTAGAATTTTGAGAATTCTCTTTCATCATGTGTCTTAGAATCATATTATCTAGCTTAGGGTAGTTTTGGGCATTTTCCCGAATTTATCGAAAATCCATCCAAACCGGTGTCGCCCGTATCGGCGAGGCACTCCGGGATTTTTAATTGGCAAACCGAGTTGAGTTTTGACAAACCGTTTTCATATTATGTCTCAAAAGAATATTCTCTATTTTTTGTAATTTTTGGATACCGTTCGGAGCTAGTCGAATTTTAGGCCGAACTAAATAATATTATTTTATTCTTTTCAATTCTTTTCTTTTTCTTTTCTTTCCCCTTTCTTCTCCCCCAAGCCTCTCCACCGCCTCACTGTTACCCACCGCCTCCTCTCCCTTTTTAAATCCCCCCTCCTCTCTCTCTCCCCTCTATTCTCTCTCTCACTCTCTCCAAACCCTCTCTCTCTTTCCCTAACTCTCTCTCTCTCTCTAATATCTCACTATCTCTCTCCATCTCTCTCTCTACGACCCATCAAGGGGGGGCTAAATCTTGCCTGCGGCCCGGCTGCCCCGGCCGGTGGCCGACCGCCACCGCGCCACCGCCCCCCTTCTCCATCTTCTTCTTCTCCCTTTTCTTCCCTTTTCTATTCTTTTTTATTTCTTCACCTGTAAACATCTTTCCCCCCTTTCTCTTTCTTCTCCTCTCTCTCTCTATTTCTCCGGCGCCCGAACCGCCGTCTGACCGCCGCCGGCGGCCGGGTCCGCCGCCGGCGGCCAGCCAGCGCCACCGGCCAGCCCAGCTGGCCGGCTGGCTGTGGTAGGCGGTAGCAGCAAGCTGCTGCTGCTCCTTTTGTTTAGTGTGGGTTTGGGTTTTCCCCAAACCCATTAACCCAATGTTAATCAAAACCCAATAACCCCTTAAACCCGACCCGTTAACCCTTGAAACCTGATACCTATTTAACTTAAGTTAATGGGTATGGGTTGTAGATCTGGACCCGACCCGTTATGAGCCAAACCCGCATCCGAAACCCAATAAAGGTAATTTTGCATAAAACCCCCCGTTACTTTTTATTATTTGCATTTAATATTTTTATTTACATATTTAACCCTTTTGTCCTGATTTAGTATTCGGGCGATATCGGGAGCATCCGGACTCCGATTCGGGCGATTCTGGATCCGTTGCGATCGTGGAGAAGAGAGCTACAGTCCTGTAGCCAGTTTGTGAGTGTTTTTCTTTTATACATTATCTTTTTAGTCTATTACTTGAACTTGATTGCTTTATTAATTACCGGTAAATCCTAAGTGGTACACCATAATAAAACATTGTAATAAACACTGTACTTAAATATGTCGGATACGTAATAGACGTAGAGTGTAACACTGGATACCTATTAGGTCATGTTCATGGATCACTGACATCCGGCACACTATGTCACCATATGTTTGGACACTATCATGTCATGTATCGTATCACAGTAACGTTACCTGCATACGGTTCCACCGATACGCGATGACGCAACACTGTCACTAGACATGCATGCTAGATACTGTTACTATAATTCACAGGACATGATATTATATGATACACGGACTACCATTATTACATGTACTGTTACATGGATTATGGCCACACATTTATGTTCCACTAGTATAAGGATAAGTACCGCATGTCATATTATTGTTATCATCCTTACACTGATACGATAGTTAGACACTGCCCATAGGTATTACTTATTCATGTTGCACCGATACTATGACGCGTCACATCAGTTACTCATATGCACTACTTCACAGACTACCGTCATCACATATATTATGATCATCATTATATAGATTCTCTGCATATCACTGTTGCACGTGCATGTATGCTTTCTCTATGGATCCCTGTTCATAGTACATGTACTATTGTTCCATGTTACCGTATTCATGTTATGTGATTGTTTCCTGTTATTGATATGGATATTCCCGATACTGGACTTGAGAGCTGTTGATATGCTATATGTGGACTTCCACATCTATTGATCCCGTTTCCCGTTATATTGTTCCCGTTATATTGATCCCGTTATATTGTTCCTGATTCCCGTTATATTGTTCTATGCTATCAACAGAGCTCTGGTCCAGTTATCATGTTATCCGTATCACATATTGTAATGGTACTTGTTACATTGTATATTTGACATATCAGATCATAAAGTTAACTTGGGTATGGGGGAGACTTGACGGTTGATTAGATCTTATCGGGTGATGTACTGGATCCATATTGTTAGTCCCACTGCAGGGGACGGTAGTGCTACCTACCACTAGCTCCATGAGCTCCCGTTACTTGATTCGTGCTCCCCTCTTAGCGGAGGGCCCTGGTCTCAGCAGCCAGGGGTCCGTTTAAGGCCGTGATCCCGGGTATGCACGGGATACATCCACCCGATAAGAACTCCTCGACCATGGGTTTCCAATTAACATAATCAAACAGTATACACAATAGTGACGTCGGGAACACTTGTTATTTGGTTACTCTCTCGTTTGGATAATGGCACCCGTAGGCCATGTCCGGATGGGTTCGACTGGAGTACGAGCTCCAGTATGAACTGCCAGTGGTATGGGACACCGGAAGAGAGTAATTAAAATACCAGGTGGTACTGATTGCTACTATTGTATAAATAATATGACTTGCCTGATACATATTTACTACTTGTTACTGTTCTTTTCTTGATACATGTTTACTATTGTATTGTTGTACTTATTATTGTACCTGATCATTTACCCGATATTATGTTTCATGTATATTGTTACTTTGCTTGGTACATGTTACTTTCTTTTTGGTGGCATATTACACATGTTCTGCATTGCATTTATTCTGTTATCTGTATACCTTGTAGACATCCTTACTGTACATATATAACACAGTAGTGAGGTTATATTGTATATGCCCACTTGCATGTTCATATTGCATATGCCCACCTGTATGTTCACTTCGGTCACGTCACCACTAGCAAATTCATATCTATTACGTCACCACTAGACAATATTATTTATGATATAACCTGGACACGATTAGAGACATGATCCGATGATTATATATTTATATTTGTCTACTGCTTATTACTGTTACCACATCATATCTTATATCTTATTATCGTGCTTGTATTATTATAGTATATTCCTGCCTTCTTCATTTTACCACTCACTAGGTCGCTTTCTGACGACCCTGGGTTTGCATGCCCAGATTGGAGATTCGAGTTACCATAGCTTCAGAGAGTGCCTTGGAGTCACATGGGAGATTCCTCATCAGGACTATTATAGGTATTTTAGTGCTTTATTTCTATTATCTTATTTATCCCTGTTTTCATATCTGTTATGATAACTAACCTCTTTCTGCAGGTATTCTTGTACTTATTTCCTGCTGGACCCCTTGTCTATATGGAGGCTATGTCTTGTACTGAGGCTTAACGTACGCGTGAGTGTGTTTTCACCTCACGTATGTACGTCGCCATAACGTCTCCGTATCCTTGGGATCAGGGTGTTACAGATATATTGGAGTTCGTTAGAGTTCGACTCAGATTTGAAAATCTTCACCGAGGTGGAGAATTATAGAGAGAGAAAGGATATGAAAGCTTAATGAAGCTTGTGGAATCCAACATGGATTCAGACTTTATTTTTAAAAAGGAGTTGGATCCACTTGGAGTTTCCTAACAGGTGAATTGCTTCTCCTTTTAGGATTTGGATTCTTTTTAGTATTTGGATTCCTTTTAGGATTTGGATTTCTTTTCTGAGTTAGGATCAAATCCAATTGGGGTTTCTTAAATATCTGAGACTCTGTGGTTATAAATAAGGGTTGTAGCCCTCATGTATTATATCCTTGAAAATCCTCTGAAAATCTCACATGGAAATTCTTTAAAGAAGTAATAAGTTGTAATTGATTGTTGAATCAATAAAATCTCTCTCCCCTTTGCCCCGAGAACGTAGGCACGTTGCCGAACCTCTTTAAATACTATATTGACTGTTTTTCTTTATTGTTTCTCTATTCTTGTCGTGTTGGGTACATCTCTGACTGCATCAGTCTCCGTTTGGTGGATTTCTCAGAGAGGTTGCCTAGGGCGCGCGCAACGACACACACATACTCTTGAGGTCGGAAGAATACCGCCTTTGAAAAATTTATCTCTTAAACTGTAAGTCTTTACATGCTAAAAATTTTATATATTATAACTCAATAAGTCTAGATGATGCCCCTAAAATTTTATTAAATTCTGATATTGTTTGTAGATGAAATCTCAGGCCGAAATCAGTGTATCCATGCTGAAATTTTGGCTATTGTTACTGTTGTTATTGCAACTGTTGCGGCCATCCAGAGTCCGATTCGTGCGATTTTTGAAACGTTGAAATCGTGGTGATGAAAGGTACGTATACACACCCAATTTAGTTAGTGAAAACATTAGTGTAGCGCGGCCAAGACTCAAACATACGAGTTTTCAACGGCAATGATTGGTGCACGTGTTGGAAGAACTTGTTTTGAATTTTCATTGAATATCAAGAGAATTAATATCGTTAGCTTGAATCAAATATCCGGGGGATCATACACACTAAGGTGAGTAAAGATCTCACTTGATGTTATTAAAATCCTTACTTAGGTTGAATATGAAAACTAAGCCACTTGTTAATTAAATATCATGCTAACACTCATGTGAGTAAAAATAGTTATGAAAATAACATGAAACTTGATGGGAATGCACTATACTAATACCTATGTATGTGAACTTATTATGAAATTGAATGCGAGTAAAGTCTCAATTGAAATCGATTGTTAAGTTGTTATATACATGCGTGGATATATTAAATGACGGTAATGGTAATAGATTAAACCATTATTTATTGTGATAGCTTGAGAAATAGCACATATATTATAATAGATAAGTACACGAATAAGGAATAGGATAACTAATAAATGATGTCAGATGGGTATTTCTAGTTCATTTGTATGCTATATTGGCATGAAATTTTGTACATGCGGGTGGACATGATTACTTCATACGTGTGGATGTATGAGTTTGGGTAAATGTTATATTTGAGTAGTAGTGCATGAATATCATGAGTTGATTTCATATATGATTTGATATATGCAAGCCATGTGCAAATGCCAAGCATGAATTGAAAGGTGTGTGTACATATGTATGTATGTATGTATATACTTATAGATGTATGAATAAAGATGAATATCATATACGTGTATGAATGTATAATTGAATATTAAGCACACGCGTTGAGATGTAAATTAGATATGGACTGATGGGCCGGATATCAGAATCGGTTAATAAATAGTTAAATTGAATTAATAAATATCAGTGGCACGTAAGTAACTTGAAAAAGTATGAAAATGAATAAGAAAATACTGCAGGGTAATGGATTAAATCTTGGTTAGTAGGATTAACTTGGAATATGGTGATTTTATGAATGAGAATATAATATCATAATAAGTCTCTTTTTGATTTCGTTTAAATTTTATAATTTCATATATTGGGATTACATGATAATAAGGATTGTAATTAAAAGAACAGTTTGTCGATAAATGTACGTGATATCAAACTTTAGTTATGCAAACTAGTAATTCTTGTCAAAAAGATTATGGTTGATATATGGGATAATTGTAGGAATACATCGATAATTAAAGTAATAAGACATGAAACCTGAATTAATAATAGATGGTGGTATTAGTCAATTGATATGTAACAGATAGTATGTAATTAAGATAAAAATTACTTGAGGAATGGCTCTGAAATTGAGAATTGTGGAATCAGTAGTGTTGAGACCAGTATTAGTATAATCTTGAGATAATATCAAAATTGAACAAATTAAATGAAATTGAATTAAATCTTTGAATAATATTATAATTATAATAATATTAAAATCTCTTACTGTATGGAGTGTATTTCATGAATACAGTGTGATGTGATGGAAGTAAGATCAAATAACGATAATAAAATCGTATGACTAGGTAAACCCTAATTATCGTGTGACTGAATCCAATGATCAATAGATTTAGTAGTTACCGGGGAGTTTAGTTGCTATATGACAACTTGTGGGATGATAGATTAAATTATAATTAATCATGAACAAAGAATTGGATCGATGACGATGAGAAATAGTAATTGGAAATAAAATGAATAAGGGCGACAGAAAGTAATACTGGACAATATCGGCCAATTTGATAGATAATCATGTTCTTCATGTAATGAATGATTATAAGAGATGAATGAGTAATTATGAATATTGATTAAGATGTTGTTAAGAATATAAATTGATAGTTAGGTTAGTTACATTAAGCCTAACCAAGTAGCGACGATTATAAATTGGTAATACTGTAACTTAGCTTACAACCTGATATATCTATATATGTAAGTATGTGATAATTGATTTCAACCATAATGTATACCAAACTTGTGAAGTTGATATGATTATATCATGAATCTTAATTGAAAATCAGACGCTCATATCGATAATTAAAATTATCCTTCGAGAAAGTGACTAAATAAGTGATTAAGTATTATGTCTTTTTAATGTATTCATCTGCATGACGTGTATGCACATGAAATCATATGAACTTAACTGTGTGTGACATATCCGTATGGGTATGAGTGTGTTTGTGATAATGAATGTGCTTACATATGTATATGGTAACTGTGCACATAGTATTTGTTTATACATATTGGTGTTTACCTATATGCATGCATGTCATTTATTGCATTAATATTACTTATTATATTGGAGGAAGGGACCAGATTGAACCGGAGGTGATTGAAGGAGAGTATTACTATTATTTATTATATTAGAGGAAGAGACTGGGTTGAACCGAAGGTGATTGAAGGGGAGTATTGCTATTATTTATTATATTGGAGGAAGGGACCGAGTTGAACCGGAGGTGATCGTAGGGAGTATTGCTATTATTTATTATATTAGAAGAAGGGACCTGGTTGAACCGGAGGTGATCGAAGGGGAATATTGCTATTATTTTATTGAAGTATACTTGGCATAAATTTTGATGCCTTGATTTTTAGTTGGTCAATTAAAAGTATGCATGAATGTATGTTTGTGGCATCCAATATATGGATGGGATTATTTATGATATCTGAATTATAGATGTGGTTGCTTATGACATCCAATATATGAATGTGGTTGTTTATGGAATCTAGTATATGTATGTGATTGTTTATGACATCTGGTATATAGATTGTTTGTGACATCCGGTATATGGATGTGATTGTAATGTATTTCATCATGTATGAATATACGGTTATATTTGGATACTACCGTGAGTGGTGTTTGATGTTCACGTGTCTTGCATCTTATATATGTATGTTAGAAGAACAATAACGAATGGTAAACTAATCTAATTGAGTAAGATTATATGCTTTGAGAGTTGTGTTGTGACCGTGAGTCATATGTGAAATATGAATATGCTACGTACTGAACATTGTGAGACGATTATAAGAGATAGACGATCAGGTTAAGTATTATATAATATATAATATAGTATGTGATGAATTGGTCATGTGTACCCAGAAAAATACAAAAAAACAAGTATCAGATAATAGAAAGAATCAGTGATCTATTAAACTGCACTATGAATCATAAGTAACAAGGTAATTGAAACTAATTCTTAAAATTTATTCAACTGCATCATACTTGAATTACAATAGTATTAATCCAAACTTTGATTTGAATGACTTTACTCACTGAGCTGTTGAGCTCACCCACTACAGATTGATGATTTCAGGTCACAGCAAGTTGAAAGCCCGGCTTAGAGCTGTAAGGATGTTCTCCTGAGATGATGCATGTTTTATTATAGAATGTGATTCTTTTTATAAATGCTGATTGTATTAGTAATTGTGGGTTAGTGCTAGTGGTAGTAGATAGTTGTATACATTGATAAATGGAGATAGATATGCATGATTGTAGTTTATATACTGAGTAGAATTTGTAATTGGTTTTATGTTAAAATGTTATATCAAGGGAAGTACTCTTATGTATATGTTTATTTGACTGACTTTGAAATGATATTATATGATGGAATTTGAAATTATAAGTAGATGAGGTCAAGCCGACATGATATTATATTACATGGGATGTTGTATATTGATAAGTAGGCTGATATTTGCTAAAATTAATTTATTATATTGAGGTGGACTCCATATTTCAAAGGAGATGTTGTCGAAATGTTCGGAGATTATCTAAATAAATAAGTGTAAAGGTTAATGATTATGAAAATTAAGGTGATTAGACGCTGGTACATTTCAATTAAGGCCTAAGCCAAAGCATTATTTTTAAGCACATGATTGTTCCTCTTCCCGAGTCGGAATACGCCATAATCAATCAAGTAATCCTACGAATGAACTAGTCGTTGGCCAGGTGTTGTAAGGTTCCATCATGGTCCTTCCCTTTCATTTTGTGACCATGAATATTCTAGGAAAACTTATCAACTTCCTGTTATTTCAATATAAAAAGAAATTGATCATATTGTTAAATGATGGAATAACTAAAAGATACTAACTTGAAATGACAAAATTGGAATAAGATACATAATTAATTCTCCAATAAGTTTTCTACTCGTGTTTATAATTTTAGACATTTTAGGAGAGGCTGAAATCTGCAAGATAATTATTTCTAATTTAAGAGTCATCATAACTATCTAGTTCATAACTACACCCAAAATGACAGTTCACAAACAGAAGAATCATATGCATGTATTTTAGCGATTTTCGTATTTATGAATTAACCATAATTTTTTGTAGCATACCACCCTAATAAATAACCGCAGTGGATAATGGAAGGGCTCTAGGTTACCATTACACCGTATAATATGGTCCCTACCTCTAGGTTACCATACACCGTATAATATGGTCCCTACTCTAGAGGTAGGGAAATTTCCCAAAATGAGTACACTAAGTTGCACGCAATCAACTCCAATAGAAATAAAGCCAACCCATGTTAGTTATACCATAACTTACAACTATTGTTAAGCTACCCTTTAAGATGGCATATAAACATATAATTATTTTCCCACACAAAAGAATAATTTCTACATAAGGATATCAATATCTAGCTTGCTAGCTCGGTATCTTTACACATGCTAAATAGTATTCTATCAACCCATATTATCTTCTCCACCATCATATAATTCGCACAATTATACAAAAATTACACATATTACATACACTCCAAAATCCTAAGTTCTAGAGATAGACCAAAACTCATGCTAATAAATTCACAAGACAGAGAGGCTCTCCTTTGCAAGAGTATTGGTGGAGGTAGATGCATCTACGGATATTATTTCAGATGTGGAAGTTAGGCTACCGACGGGGGTGGTGTATCAACAATCGGTGATACCTGAGTTCATTCCCAAATTCTGTAAAAAGTACAAATCTTTTGGGCATGTGGAGAGAGAATGCGGCAAGGATTCAGTGGGGACGAAATATCAGGCATGTGTTGCTAAGAGGAAGCTTCGGACTGACGGTGGGTCTGTGAGCAGCATAGGTGTGAACAAGGGGGAGGGAGGGCCTCTTGATGGTGAACCTAACCTAGAGAAGGCTCCAGATGCAGGGTCTGAGGATCTTTTGGCTGACAATGGGCCAAAGGGGGTCCAGGATTGGCTTATGTCTGGGCCAAAGGTGGTCCAGGATGCTTCCATCGATTTGCCGAATGTGGGGACTGTCACAGCTGTGGATAGGGTTGAGGCGGTCCTCTCTGCTGTTGCAATGGCTATGGGGATGACCGTGGACTTCATAGGTGCTGCCAACTCTGATGACATTATGGATGGGGGGGCTGGGGGGGCTGGTCTGCCACCAGTTAAATCTGGATTGGCGGCAGATCCAGCCGCTACTTGCCCAGAGGAGAGCATGAATGTTGGTCTTAAAGATGGGGCGAAACCAGATGCATCTACACTTTGCCCAGAGGAGGGCCTGGTTACCTTTGAGGGGGGTGAGACTAGAGTTGGTAAAAAGGGGAAGAATAAGAAAAGGTCTGGACTGTCAGAAGTGGCTGATGTCCAGCATCAATCAGATGGCGAGGGCATCCACTTTGCACCTGCAGAAAGGGGGCCTGCTAGGAAGAATAATTGGCCAGACGATGAACTGGATGGCAGTTCGGTGGGTTGGAATGTGGTTGGTAAGAAGGGAAAGCGGAAGAAGAAGTTGGGTTAGGGTACTGTGGCTGCTATCCAGCGACAGTGCCTGTGGAGTTGGGAGTTTGTTGTGATCCTCTTGTTGGCATCACAGATAGGTTTCCCTCTGTTGTGATCCTCTTTTTGATTTAGCTCTTGTTTGGGCTGTTGTATGGTTACTTGTTTGTGCTGCTTATAGGCAGTTTGTAGATACTTTTTTTGGGAAATATATTTACATTTACATTCTCAAAAAAGAGATTCTCATTCACAAATTTAAGAGTAATTACCAATAATTAATCAAGATTTATATAGATGTAAGTTCAGATCAAGGAAATCAAAATCTAAAAAATTAAAATAACTCTCTCACCGTAGATTCCTCCTGTTCGAAGTCTCCGTGCCTTCGCCTTGCCGCCGGTGCCCTGGCCGGCCATTACTAGAGAAAAGAGAGGAATGAATCAGAAAGTGGAATTAAAAGGGAGAGAGCTAGGATTCTTTTAAGGTTTTGATCATACTTACCAAGCGAGGGATAGAGTGTGTGAGAGCAGGAGTTTAAGGGGCTGCTGCCCCCTTCCACTCAGGCCGGCGGCGGCCCCCCATCGTCACCGCCCGGCCACGTGCTGCCGACGCTGCTTGCGCACGCCCCAGCCCGGGCGTTGGGCTGGGCTGCGCCACCAACTCCAGAGAGGGAGAGAGAGGGTTAAGTAAAGAAAGAAGAGAGGGGAAGGGAGAGAGATTGTGAGAGGGGGTGGATTGAAGTAGAGGATTTAGGGTTTGAAACTTTGGGGAAATATGAGAGAGAGAGAGAGAGGAAGAGTTTGGTCAGCTGAGGGAATGAGGGATGAAGAGAGAATTTAGGAAAGTAATTCTCCCCTTTTGCACATACCCCCTTATATTTATATATTATCCTTATTCATAACCTCTCACTTCCTCTCATCATGTCACCTATACATACATACTTCTTGGCTAATCCTAACTCTCCATCAATCTGTTCCATGCACACCTACCCTTACTATTAAATACTCAACAACACAATATTATGGAATTTCTTTTATATTTAATTGTATTTTTTGTATTTACACAATATACCAATTTATTACATATAATATATACACAATTTTGTGTAAAATTAATATATGTGTGTGTGTGTGTGTACTCGTACAAGAATGATTGCATTCATATAATTTACACATATTCATAACATATATATTCAAAAATTCAAACTTATCTCACTTTCAAATTTTCCCCGAAATTTTCAGAATCCTCTTCACACAATATTCGAATAATTCTGTTTAATCCAATAAATCCCAAAATTAGAATATTTAATTGAAATTTAGTAATCCGAGTGTTACACAACTAATACCAAACCATTTGAAGATAGTGGAGTAGCATCAACCTCTACCCGCTGCAATACATCCTTGATCTTTAACATCTCCATCTGCTAAGAGATAGTAAACTTTAACAATGAAGTTTCATCAAATGTGATATGCTTGCTCAACATAATCTTCTTATTTCGGGATCCTATAACTTGTAGCATTTCATATTCCTCTTGACACCCAAAAACACAAACTTTTTACTCGCGGATTCAACTTGTCGTCTTTGAGATTAAAGTAGACGGATATTGAAATATCCGCAGCAAATCATAGTCTTAAGCATCTCCACGCGACCAAACATCTAATAGAGTTTTACTTGCTAAAGCAGTCAACGACAAATAATTCATGAAATGGCTAGCGTACACCAACGCCTCAGCCTAAAATAATTTGTTTAATTGTGCATTAGACAATAAGCACCGTACATTCTCCACCAAGGAATAGTTTATCTCCTTAGCCACCGCATGTATTCCATTTGTGAAGTGTATACCAATACCAGTGTTCTGACCAAATCGTAGGAATTGATCCTTTTTCTCCCTAACACTATCAATTTAGAGTACCTTAATCTTCCTATCAATTTCTTTTTTTATCATATTCTTTATCTTCACCAACATATATAGGACTTCAAATCTTTATTTCATAGGGTATATACAACATCACCTAGATATATCATCAATAAACGAGACAAAATACTAATGGCCTCCAAGCGATGCAGTCTTGGTAGAACCCCAAATACTAACATGAACACAATCAAGAAGACCTTTCGAGTGATGAGTTGGGGTACCGAATTTCATCTTCATCGTCTTGGCCAGAAAGCTATATCCACCTAATTCTAAATTACAGGTAGATGTACCTTCCACTGATCCCTACTTTACAAAAGCTTGCAAAAAATTTTCTTCTGTATGTACGAGTCTCATCTGTCATAACCTGGTAGAGTTATTTTTCAAATATTCTGTAACTGCACTACCCTTCAAGTAGTACAAGTTGTTGTGTTGAATGCCTTTCAGAACTACAAATGAGCTGCTGGACATCTTGAGAACGCCTTCTCCAAGAGTCCCTCTTAGGCCCTGCGCTTTCAAAGCTCCAACTGAAATCAAATTCTTCTTCAACTGAGGTACACACCTCACATCCTTCAACTCTCTTATCATCCCATCAAACGACTTGATGCAGACTATACCTATCCCTTCAATCTAGCCTGTGTGACCTTCGCCGAACGTTAACAAGCCTTGATCTAGTTTTTCAAAACTAAAAAATCACTCCCATTTGATACAAACGTGATAGGTGGTGCTCATATCCAAAATCCACTCAAATTCCTCTGAATAGCAAACAATATAGGTGATAAAAAGTGAATAACCAGATGAGTCAGAAACTTTACCAAATGCCATTACGATTTTTAGGCTCTGATTTTGACTCCTTCTTTTTCTTTAGCTTTAGACAATCAATTTTTTAGTGCCCTACTTCTTTATAGTGAGCACACTGATTTGTCTTCAAATCTTCACGACCAGTGGTTTTGGACTTCCCAATGACTCTCTTACCTTTCCGATTTTTTAGTGCCATCAAACTTTATCACACAGCTCTTCGATTGGAGGATGTTCAAGGTCTTCACCATGGACTGATTAATTCCGGCCACATCTCCTCTAAAAGACGCCAAACACAATGCGAAAAGCTAACCGAAAATAGATCCAAAGTAGATAAAGTTAGAACCTTTACCTCAAAGTGAAACCCTAGAAGAGTTTTGAAGCGATCTACTCCACCAAATCTGATCCCACGAGCAATCCAAAAAATATTGTTCTTGGAATCGACACATGATCCCACAAACAGCCCCAAAGTCGCTCTGAGATTGACACATGATCTCTACCGAACAGACCACGATGCTTTTGGAATCGACACACGATCTCACGCCGAATCTGAGATGCTTTGAAACCACTTGTTGCGTCCTCCGGAGGAATTCTCGCTTGCTGATCACCAAGATCAGCGCCCCAAATGCCGAGTCAATCACAAATATGGCATGAAACAATTATACAAAGATGAAGAAAATGAATTTAATGAGGTTCGACAATTTACCTACCTCGGAGCAGAAGGGAGAAAATCTTATTCAAACAACTGAATTACGCAAGTTACAAATTGATCCGTAGATCCAAATTGAGAATCTACGCAATTCGTCTTAGCATTCTTTCAAACGAACTAATCTTAGAACTCTTCAATACAATTCATCTCTCTTAAAAAAAGGTTACAAATCAATAGGGACAATACTCCTCTTTATATAGCCACAGAGTTTACGAAGAAGAAAAACCAAAACCCAAAATTTGGATGAGAAACAAATTTCGAAACTAACTCAGATATGCCCAGAACACAAAACGTTGTTGACAGCCGAAGAGTCCTGTCGACAGTTTGAGACATCCCATGCTCTCTGTAAATCACTATTCTTCAAGACGGCGTGGGATATTATTGGTGTTCAGTTCTGTGACGCTGTCAAGGAATTTTTTTTATCAGGATCTCTTCTGAAGCAAATGAATCACACTTTGATTGCTTTGGTGCCTAAATCTGCTCATGCTAATTCTGTGAGTGATTTTCGGCCTATTGCCTGTTGTAATGTGATCTATAAGGTGATATCTAAAATTCTTGCTGCGAGGATTCGACCTGTGCTCGGTGGAATTATTGATATTTCACAATCTGCTTTTGTGGAGGGCCGGAGTATGATTGAAAATATTCATTTGGTCCAAGAACTACTGAGAAAATATAACAGGAAGAGGGTATCCCCGAGGTGTTTGATTAAAGTGGACCTCCGGAAAGCTTATGATTCGGTCTCGTGGGAATTCCTTGCTGAGGTAATGAATGGTCTTAAGTTTCCGAACAGATCATTGGATGGATTATGCAATGTGTAACATCTCCATCTTATTCTATTAGCCTGAATGGAGGGATATGGGGGATGTTCAATGGGAAGAAGGGATTGCGACAGGGTGATCCTTTGTCTCCTTTTCTTTTTCTTCTATGCATTGAATATCTGTCGAGAAGCCTTAAGCTGAATACAAACAGGTTGGGATTCAAATTCCACCCTAGGTGTGGAAAGCTTAGGTTGTCACACCTGACTTTTGCTGATGATCTCATGCTCATGGCTAGAGGAGACATTCCTTCTGTCAGTATTATTATGGATAGCCTCAAGGATTTTGGATTGAAATCGGGCTTGTGCGCTAATTTGCTCAAGTCAAGCCTTTTTACGGCGGGTGTATATGGAGAGGAACTTATTCAATTGAGGCAGTTGACTGGTATCCCTGTTGGTGTGATGCCTTTCCGTTATCTCGGTGTCCCGTTGGCGGCTCAGAGACTGCAGTTGGATCATTTTGCACCTTTTGTTGATAAAATTACTATGTATATCAACTCTTGGATGGCTTCTAGCCTTTCTTTTGTGGGTAGAGCTGAGCTTATCAGATCAGTGCTATAAGGAGTGGAGTGCTTCTGGCTATCTATTTTTCCGGTCCCGGGTGCTATCATAGAAAGGATAACTCGGCTGTGCAGGAATTTCTTGTGGCATAAGAGACATCATCCGGTTTCTTGGAAATCCATGTGCCTGCCTAAATCGGAAGGTGGATTGGGATTCCGAGATCTAAAAGCTTGGAATGATTCCCTGCTAGCAAAATCCTTTTGGAACATCCACAAGAAAAAGGACACTTTATGGGTGCGTTGGGTGCATCATATCTATTTTCAAGGGGATATCTCTGCTTGGGACTGGACGTGTATAAGGGATGACTCGCCATTGCTCAAGAGGCTAGTTTCAATTCGTGATAAGATATGCCTTGTAGAAGGGTCCGTTGAGGCGGCAAAGAGGAGATTATCCTCTTGGGTGGTAGGTGAGCGCATGTGTATATCGCTCGGATATGAGTTTTTTCGATATAAGGTTTCCAGGCTATCTTGGCCAAGCTCAGTTTGGAATTCGTATGTCACACCAAAGCATGCTTTTACTCTTTGGCTTGCAGCACGGAAGAGGCTACCTACAAAAGATAGATTGACCTTTCTTCAGGCTGAGGAATCATGTGTACTCTATTTTCGTAATAAGGAATCGGCTGATCATCTATTCTTTCAATGTTCCTTCTCTGCTACGGTTTGGAGATGCATTAGAGACTGGCTGGGTATCTCTCGGGAGATGTCGACTATCTCTAGTGCTCTTAAGTGGATAAAGAAGGAGGCAAAAGGATCCAGTGGCAAAGCAAAATCTAAAAAAGTGGCCCTTGCTTGTACTGTTTATCATCTGTGGAATTCCCGCAATAGGAAAATTTTTGAAGGCCAGACACAGGAGGTGGTTTCTACCGTCTTCAAGATCAAGCTGCATATCTATAGAACTATATTCACTTTGGATCCAAATGCCACTGTAGAGTTCTGAGAGATCTGGGAGTTATGACAGAAAAGAAGGATTGACAGCAGACTTAGTCGACTAGTGGGTGTTACTAGTCGACTATATTCAAGTATAGTCGACTAGCCTATTTGGGTCAGTCGACTCCTGTGGCAACAGAGAGGAAGGATACATCCAGATCTATTTTTCAGTCGACTTAACTTTGTGGTTAGTCGACTTGGGTCAGGTATAGTCGACTAGGCTCTCTAGCCTAGTCGACTTGGTGCAGGTATAGTCGACTAATTTTTCTGAATTAGTCGACTATCGCAGAAACAGAGAAGAAGCTTCATTCAGATCAACTTTCTAGTCGACTTGTAATTGTGATTAGTCGACTACATTCCTAGTCGATTGATATATTTTATAGTTGACTTATAGGTCTTTGATTTGGATTGTAGGGATACATTGTAATGGGTTAGCGTGACAGGAATTGTCAGTTAGGGGAGTTTATACTGTATTGCCGGTTTGGCTTACATTCAGTTTTGATAAATAAAATTTACATTCTCCAAAAAAAAAAAAAAATCACTATCGACAACACTTTATACGCTTGCCAATAGCTCCAAGTTTCTGTTGGCATATCCACGTATAGGTTGACGATAGTTCAATGAGCCTGTCAACAACCATTACTTCAACTACTACTTTGTCATCTCTCTTGGCCATATTTCCACTGAGTTAAAAATCATGTTTTAGATCTCTCCCTCACACACGACTATCGACAACACTCTTCAGTTGTCGAAAGTCCTATTAAGTATCTGCTAATTTCTGAGTCTGTTTAGTATTTTATTTCGGGTCCAAATTTGAATTCTGATTGATTTTATGTTTTTTCATTGTGAATTTAGATTATCTAGATAGATTAGGACTTTTTTTATTCTTTTTGTTTTCTTTGAGAAATAGATTATAGTTTCCAAGTAGTAGTAGTATTCTTTTGAAAGCCTATAAAAATGCTCTTATATTTCTATTTTGTAATAATCTTTTATAAAACAATTATTCAACTAAAATTGAGTTTATCTCTCTTCTTGCTCGTGAATTCGAGTGTGGTACCCGTGGAGTCGAGGACATTCCTACCTGAAGATTTTCTCCAAGGTTTGTTGGCGCTAAAACGAGATCTAGCCTGCATTGTTCGCTTTCCCGCTCCGCGTCAGTTTCTCTCTTTAAAATCTTATATCTTTACCATTATCTAGAATACAGTTTGTATTGGAGAACAGAATACTTTGCTCCTCCTGAAAATCTTTTCGAATTAGCAGTAGCGTTGGTGCCTAAAAATGCTTGAGAACAGATGTTTTTCATTTTGAAATCGTTATGGGTTTTAGCCCAACTGGCTGAAATCACTTTAGATCAAATGAAACACAGATAAGAGACTCAGAAACGGAGTCTGACAGAATATAGAAACGATAGTTTATAAAAAATATGTATAGATAATTTAACGAATTAACAAAATATTACAGCAAAAAAGGAGTGTTCACAGAAATTAAGGCTTTGTTCTTGGCCTTATTTATTTATGCATGATACTCCAAGAAATTTATATAAAGAAACTGCAGAATTTTGAGCCAATATGAGCTGGTATTAATAAAAAGTATAGCTTATGGCCATGGTTTATTAATCTAGAGTAGTCTTTACCAAATTTTTTTCAGATAATCTATTCAAACTGTCATCTAAAGAGTGGTTCGAATGTTCTCACTTCAAAATTGACACATGTTGGCATCCTTTAATTTTCCCTTAATAAACATTTCTCTGCTTTCATCAAAAACCACTGTATTCTCACTCTTCTTTCATCAACATCATTTGATGTGAGCATTAACATAATTGCATACACCCAATCCTCATTAGTGGAAGTTGCATTAGTTCAATTCAACCCCATCACCATTTGACTCTTGTCCCCAATTCAAAATTCCCCCACACCTCTCCATGATTCTTCGGCAAACTCCAAATCAACCAAATTATTTAAATCATTTCCAATAATTATAATATACAATCTCCTACTCCCTTTACGTTAGAACAGCCACTACACCCAACTCATGCACGCTCACACCTCCATTAATCCTAGCTACTCCAACTCACCAAACCCTACTCCCTCTAACTCCCACCCCCTTAAAAACCCCACACCCCCTCCTTCACAAACTCACTCACTCATACTTATCTATCACACAAATATATAATCAAACATGAAGCATCTTTACGCCTCTCTCCTCCTCCTCCTCCTCCTCCTCCTCACCCCATTCTCCTCCTCGGCCGACACCGCCACGGCAGCGGCCGCCATCCCGGGCACCATCGACCGCACAACGAAGCAAATGGTGATCACCACCATCCCCCCTGGCTCTGCCGACTCCTCTGCCCCACAGCCTTTCCTCACCTCCCCTTCCGGCAAGTACACCGCCTTCCTCCTCCGCGCTGCCACTGCCCCGGGCGCCGGCGGCTTCGGCAACGACTTCTGCTACATCCAAGTCCAAGACACAGAAACAAGCCAGGCCGTGTGGGAGTCGGAGTGCACCCCAATCAGCACATCCAACGCCTGCTCCCTCGTGTTCGATGACGACGGGCTGGCCATCTTCGACGGCAGCACGCCGCAGTGGGACACCGGGGCCGAGTCTGCCGACGACAACCCGTTGCAGAGGGTGGAGATGGTTGATGAGGGGGACATGAGGATACGGGACGAGATCGGGGAGCTCGCGTGGAGGGCGAGCGAGGACCCGAGAGTGAACCAGAGGTGCGGCGAGCCTGGGTCGCCAGGGCTGGGCCCGGCGCTGCCGCCGTTTGCGCAGCCGATCGGGGGCAGTCAGAATCTGCCGTTTGGGCAGGAGCAGGGGCAGGGGAGTGGTAATGGAGCGAGACAGGCGTTTGGGTTCGACGGCCAGCAGCAGCTTGGGGGTGGGGTTTTTGAGAATGGGAGTAAGAGGGGAGTTGTTGGTAGTTGGGTGGGAGTTGCAGGGGCTCTCGTTGTGTGTTGGTTTGGGTTCTGATTTGGGATTGTTGTGATGGTGACTCTTGTGATTTGGTGAGAATTGTTGTGATTGTGTCATTGTTGTTATTCAAAATGTTTGTGTTGAAGCTTGAGTTTCAGTGATTTATCATTGTATGTTGTTAAAAGGACAGATAGGTCAAAAATTATTTGTCATTATCTGTTACAGAAAAAATCTATAATGTAATCATAGTTGTTTACTGTTATGATTTTGTTCTCTCGAAAGAATTGTTAAATTGACAAAATCTAATGCAAGTGCAGGCGATTAGGTTTGGTTTTTCCTTTCTTTTGCATCAGACGTTAATTGACTTCTTTCCCCACTACTTTTGCTGTTATTTTAAGAAGAAAGAGTCAAGACTTTAACAAGAAGGAATTTTCTTCACCAATAAGAATCAGTAAATCAATCACTTTTGAAAAAAAATTCACAATCCTTTATACACAAACATACGTTTTGGGGTTAACTAGTCTAATTTTCATTTGTGGATTCAGACTGTAACGGGTACCCCTATGATTCAGTCTCGATGCTTTAGTACTGAATCATGCTTTAATAGCCTTTTTTTTTTTTTTTTTTCTGAATTGAAATTGAAGTAATTGGATCGCCAAAACCAGGGGTTTTGAGTCTTTGGACCGAGCCAGCTTGGAATAAAATTTCCATAAAGAAAATTGTTCAGCAAAAGAGAGGAGATATCAAAGAAGTTGAGTCCTTTTGGCTTTTGTATCAGGGATATATAATTTGGGATATGCTCGTAATTAGTAGGAGCATTCTTAATAGTAGTATTCTAATTTACTTTTACTCATGGATACCAGTTGAGTTTAGGCAAAATCTCCTATAGAATCATCTGATCAGTAACTTGTTTGTCACATGGTGAAAAAATGGGGAGAGACAACCGACGGGTCAGCCCACTAGTAATACTCATCCATCTTAGAATAGAGTTTGAGGTTCAATCCTCGCACTTGTCGAATGAGAGATTTAACTTGGGTAACTAGTGATTGGTACATCTGTTTACAGCCGGAAGGAGACCTCCATTCTTTTTCTTAAAAAAAAAAAAACAAAATGACACAAAACAAAAAATGGGGAGAGATTGTCACTTGATCATTTATTTTCTTTTTCCTTTTTTCTTCTTTGAGGTGCTTATTCAACTAGGATTCTTGAGTGGCACTGGGACATTTATCTCATTAAGACAATTTCACTGACATTTTTAAGACTGAGACTGAAACAAATTATCTGAGTTTGTAGAATTCTAACCCAAAACAAGGCTAAAAAAAATTAGTTAACATAAACAGAACAATAATGCATACGAAATATGACCATGATGTAGGTCATAAATTCCATCAAAAAATATTAAATCACAAAAATTAATCAATTTGTCACAAGAGTATATATTTGTACAAATTTGAATTTGTCCACTTAACTGACCCTATTAATTATCACGTGGAGAGCAGCCCCTCCTCTTCTAGAAAACAACTACTAAAATGAAAGAATAACGCCGGCTGAGATCGATCCCATTGGTTTTCTCTGTTCTATATACTTATATGTAATTGAATTTGCCCTATTAATTATCACGTGGAGAGCACTACTAAAATGAAAAAAATAACGCCGGCTGAGATCGATGCCACTGGTTCTCTCTGTTCAATATATTTCGAAGCTTCGAAGATTCAATTTTCAACCTTCATACTTGCAGTAATATAGTTCAACTTGGCACATCTGCTCACGCAAACAATACATTAGGAAACGTACGGGTGCTGAATTGGTCTATATATTTAAGCTAAGTCTCAGCAACACAACTGTCGAAAAAGCCATGGCTCTCCTCCATTGCTCCACTCTATGCATACTTCTTCTCACTGGCACCATCATCGCCGGCCGAGGCTTCGAGATTGAGGAGGCCACAGTCGACGGCATCCAGGCCGCCTTCTCTGGCGGCCTGACTTCACGGCGGCTGGTGCAGTACTACTTGGACAAGATCCGAGAACTCAACCCAGTTCTCCACGCCGTGATTGAGGCGAACCCGGACGCGCTGCGGCAAGCGGACTGAGCGGACTGGCAGCAAAGGACCGGGCGGGGGCCGTGCAAAGGGCTGCACGGGATACCAATCCTGCTCAAGGACAATATTGGGACCAAGGACCGTCTGAACACCACCGCCGGTTCGCTGGCCCTGCTCGGGTCGGTGGTGCCGCGGGAGTCCGGCGTGGTTCGGAGGCTGAGACGGGCGGGCGCGGTGATCTTGGGGAAGGCTAGCATGAGTGAGTGGTCCAATTTCAGATCGCTGCAGGCTCCCCGCGGGTGGAGTGCCCGTGGGGGGCAGGGCCGGGTATGTTAGTGTAATTGACCAGTTTATTTTATTTCCTTTTTTTTTATTTGTGAAACAAGTTTAAAGATCAGTCTTAGATGAGATTTTTCATGATCCAGTTCTAAGCTCGAATTTTAGCCCAGAGTGAGCTTGTCCTCAGTTAACAATCACATGACTCCAAATCCTCGTGTAAAAGTTCAGTGATGAGTTAAATTATATTGAACATGATTAAAAAAATACAAGCAAATACATATAGATGAGTGCGTTATGATTAATATGTATATTCCCTATACTAGCATATTTCAGATTGGATTAGGGTCAGTGTGGGGGTGTTCATGAGTCAGACTCAACCCCTAACATAAGCTACGAGTACGATAATAGATAATAGTCTAAAATTTTCACGAATCTTATTTAGTGGATTTTGATTTTCTTGATAACCCGTCTGATATAAATCTGATAAAACCCGAGAACAAACCTATCTTTTCATAGTAGATGCAGGCATGTTGTTATACATGTTTACAAAAATATTTCTACCATCAGTTTTCTTTTTCATTTTAAGGAATAAAGCCTTGGCAATCATGCATTCCTCACAAATAACAACCATCATTCCCAGCATATCGAGTTATCTACATAGAACTTGTGGTAATACATGTTGATATTTGTTGCGGATAAAAACTGGCTTACCGGAAATTGGACCTACTATAAGCGATTTGAGGCGCTCTCCGGATGATACCTGTCAAAAAACACAAGAAAAAAGATATCTCTCAAGTTAGGAGCATCAGTGTGGTGCCAACCTAAGACACTCAGACGTGAGAATCAGTAGGCGAAATGACAAGAATGACCGGTAAAGAAAAAATTACCGGTGTAGTGGATGAAAAGACCACGCAGAAGGTAGAATCAATCCGAAGCCGTGCCTTTCAAGCTAGACATAAATGTTAGGCACAGGAGCATATCATTATGAGAGTGGACCACCATATTATCTCTAAAGTGCCTGATGTGTCGAACATGATCACTCATTCTGGAATAGTAGTCGAAAGTTAAAGTTACAAACTTCTTTGAGAATCACACTCCAGATCTCTTTGGAGAGGGAGGAGCCGTTGACTTTAGTAGCGACTTATTCGGTTTGCTTCAGAATTGCAGTCTGACCTCCTTAATTTATTTTTGGGTCAACTCGTCGAGGGCTCAGATGTCAAAGGATTCTTCGATTCTCCTCCGAATCTGGCGGTGATAGGCTTCTGTTCGGGAACGAGGCGAATCGACCACATTGTCGGGGTAGTTTTTGTGGGGGGGGACGCTGATCTGCGACGCCTCGAATTTGTGATGAGCCCATTAGTCCAAGCCTCTTTGATTCCGGGCTCGCTTTCCAACTATGTCTGCTCCTAGGCTTTCTGGATGGTGACGATCTGCGCCAGGAGCTGATCGTTGTGACGATTTAATGCCTTCTACTCACATGGGGCATTCTCATGGTCAAAGGCAGCTTACTATTGGTCGTGATTTGATCAGATCTGTTGCTCCTTCGTCTGCTTCTTCATGTAGGGAAGCATCTGAAGGGTCTACCTTCAAATAATAGTGTCAGTTGGACACTGGCGGCTGCCCCCTGAGGTGAGGAGGAGCCAGTGTTCTCGGTAGTATGTTGTTGGTCATCGACAAGCGGGGGGATTATTCTCTCGGCGGTGCTATTGGTTTTACATTTTGACGGGCGCCACTGTGGGTGATGGTCTATTTTCTCGAAGCCATCGGCACAAGAGAAAAGGCTTTTTGAGGAAGATTTTAGATGGGAGAGGAGATTTTAAGTGTTGACTCAGTCTCAATGAAAACACCAGTTTGTGATGGATAAAAACTGGCTTACTGTAGATTGGATCCACCATAAGTGATCTGAGGCACTTTCCAGATAATACCTATCAGAACACACACGAGGAAAGACACCTTTCAAGTTAGGAGTATCGGCATGGTATCGGCCTAAGACCCTCGAGCTGAGAATCAGAAGGTAAAATGGGAGGAAGGACCTGTAGAGGGAAACTGTCGGTGTAGTGAATGGAAAGACCGCGCAAAGGGTAGAACCAATTCGAGACCGCGTTTTTTAAGCTGGAAGAAAAAGTTAGGCACAGGAGTAGATCATTGCGGGAGTAGACCACCATCTTGTCCCGAAAGTACTTGATGTGTTGAATTGAGTCACTCGTTTTGGAATAGTAGTCGAAAGTTAGAGCTTTGATTTCTTCAGGAACTCGCACTCCGAGGTCCCTTCAGAGAGAGGATAGTCGATGACTTTGACAGCGGCTTATTTTGGTCCGCTTTGGAGTTACAGTTTAGCCTCCTTGATTCATCTTTGGAGCAACTCATCGAGGGCTCGGATGTCGAAAGATTCTTTGATTCTCCTCCTAGTTTGATGGTGATAGGAGAAGTTCGGGATTAAGACAAATCAGCCTTGTTATGGGGGTAGTTTTCATGGAGGGGGGACGTCGTGGTGGTCATATTTATGGAGGCGAAATTGGTGGGTTGTTGTAACTATGCAATCTTCACGTGTTGAGTTTGTTGTAACGGCTGTGATCATTGGCGCTAGTTGATGGGATTACAGCCGAAGAAATTGTCACTGTCCATAACTGCCCGCATTGATAGAAGCGTTAACACATTTGAATGTGGGGGAGGAAGCCGTTGCATGATTATCGACGGAGATCTTGAACGATCTGTTGTTAGAGCTTCAGATTTAGAGTTAGGGCCTTCAGGTCGGGGAAGACCTCAGAACGAAAAGGACCTCGGAGAGATAGAGGTCTCAGAATAGTGAAAGGCGGCTCCGGGATGAAAGGATCTTCGAGACGGATGATGACTTCGGGAAAGTTGGATGCAGCAGAGGCTTCAGATGGACTCTGCGAGTTCGTGAATTTCTCAATGAAAACTCTTGGTAACTGGAGCACGTGTCATCATCCTGATGAAGATCAAATTTTGATCTTTCATCAACGACAAAAATTCATTACCGACGGATATTTTTCCACGAGAGATGTTCACATTGCCAACCATTGTAATGCTGATAGAACATCACCAGTGAAATGTTGAAAAAATCAGTCCACAGTGGCATCACCGACCGATTCCGGAGCATCACCGAGAGACTTTTCCTTCAGCGATGTACCCTTTTCCTGTAGTGTTACATGCCGTGTATATGTGTATATAAGCACAATAATACAAAACCCATCTACCCCAACCCACACACCCCCCTGGATCAGACTAGGCGCGACGCAGGTGGGATCGGCTATGGCAGAACCCGGGTCAACGCAAACCCAAACCAAGTTTGCAGATCAAACCCAACTCATTTTGATATAAAATCTAAGGCATGCTTCAACTTTGTGTGCAGAATCCATACGTGCTGTCGGCGGATCCATGCGGGTCGAGCAGCGGGTCAGCGATCGCAGTGGCAGCGAACATGGCGGCCGTATCCCTGGGCACAGACACGGCCGGGTCGATCATCTGCCCCGCTGCGCTGAATTCCGCTGTCGGAATCAGGCCAACGGTTGGGCTGACGAGCCGGGCCGGCGTCATTCCAGTCTCGTCGAGGCAAGACACAATTGGGTAAGAGCCAGAACTAGCCAAACTCGCAACCTAACCGTAAGCTAAGCCCATTGGTAAGCAACAATAGTAATGATTCGCACACAGTGTACGCTTATATGCAGGCCGATTTGTCGAACTGTGACCGATGCAGTGGAGGTGCTGGAAGCCATTGCCGGGTTCGACGAGAGAGACGGCGATGCGACGCGATCTGCGTCGAGGTTTATACCTAGGGGAGGATACAGGCAATTTCTCAAGGTGGATGGGCTCAAGGGCAAGAGAGTTGGCGTACTGCGGAAAGGATTCTTTGAATTCGCGAAAGATTCGGTTCAGAATGAAACCTATGAGCAACATCTTCATTCTATGAGGTAACTCTCGAGTCTTAATTGATCCGTGTCTACACCAAGATTTACGGAGTTTTTCTTGTTTGATCGGTGATTGAATGATCCAAAAGGCTTAACTGATGGAGACTATTCGTTTGGTGATCCAACCAAATTTTTTGTCGATCCGATCTGGATGAGTGGGGATATTGCCACCCACAAAATTGATTAAGGTACCCGAAAAAAAATGTTAAACACTTTTTTTTTTGGACACATTTACCGACAAGTGAAATGTTCAAAATGCCCCTCCCCACCCTCCCCCGCCCCCAAAACCGCCCTACCCCTCGTCCAAGGTGACCCCCTCCTTCCCCCGCCTCTCCCCCTCCTACCCTCGCTCACCGCCGCCCTTCCCTTCCCTCTTGCTGCACTGTTCAGTCACGACATGCCGAACAATTATTGCTCTATTCTGTCAGTCATGATCGAACAGTTACAGTCGTGTTCGACAGCCGATCGTGACTGTAACTGTTCGGTTATGGCTGACCGAACAGAGCTACAACTGTTCAACCAGCTATGATCGAACTATTATTGTCATGTTCTATAACTGTTGGATCATGACTGGCCGAACAGAATTACAACTATTCGGCCAGTCGTGGCCGAATAGTGCAGCGCCCCGTCCCCCTTCTCAGATTTGGCCGAGTAGGAGGAGGAAGGAGGGGGAGGGCGGCCTGAGGACGGTGCAGAGATGACTGTAGGGGGACGACGCGGGGATGGTGAGGGGGGCGGCGGAAGGAGAGGAGAAGAAGAAGGGGGGTGATTTGGGAATTTTGAAAAATCTGAGGGGTGTCTTTATTAAACTAGCGACTACCTTAATCTGGTGGGTGTCTTCATCACTTTGATGGGTTGTGATAACCAGTCTAGACCTGGATCGAGTGATCCTCGAGTTGGATCACTTAGTTTTAAACACAAGGTACAGTTAAGTATTTATTCTAATGCTGAAAAATTATTAATTTTTAACCATTTGATAAATAAGTAAATGAAATTCAAACCAGATGAATTTTCATCTTATAAATCTTAGAATATGTAAAGTATAATAAGGGGTCAGATCATGAAATAGTAATAAAGACATTAAAATTTTAGATTGCGATCTAAAAGAGTCTCTCAAATGGCAATTAAGATACATCTCCCTTATGAATTCAAATATTTAGTCTTAATCATTGAGAATTAAACACATAGTTACGTCTTGTGCCATATATCACTGCAGATGGACCTGGACAACTAATTAGAAAAGGAACAGAGAACTTAATTTTAAATTCTGGTCAAATTTGCTCTCTTATTAAAAATGTTGCCTAATTCAATCCTTAATTAAAATAATACAAGTAGTTTCCCTGATTACCTTTATTAAAACGAGGAATGACGAAGAAACTCTGAAATCAATTACAAGTAAGGGCTTATTTATCATATCAAAGTTGACAAAAAAATTCTCTATTTAAAAAAGTATGAGAAACATTTAATATAATGCAATAAATCAATTTTTCTTCTTCATTTAATTGCAAAAAACAACGAAGATTACGTAAAAAGACAATAATGTATCCAGCGTGTTTTCAAAAGTCCACCCAATATGTTGTGACTCCCAGCAACATGGACAGTACTTGCAAAAGGAAAGCTTGATATAAAGCAAACTAGTAATACCTACACAAAAGAGTAATAAAGAAAGAATACAAGGATTTAACGTGGTTCGGTCCAAACTTGACCTAGGGAGAGAACTTGAGAGAGCTTTATTAATATACTTGGTACAAAGAGATCTAACTTTCCTTTTTATGCAACAAGAGAATTCACCTTCCACTTGAATCTAACCCTAAATTATAAGAGTATTACCTTTTCTCTATGCGCCTTCAACTTACTCCTCTCTTTCTTGGCTTACTCAGGTCTCCATTGTTTGAGATTTTTTGTTGTAGAAACTCTTTGAGACTTATTTGATTGAGGCAATTATAATGCTTAGTTACAACCTTTATTTATAGGATTTTACAGTACAACTCATATTTGGACATTATTCACATATCCAATTAGATCATGCATTTAGTTTTTGTCAACTAATTGGGCAATATGTACGGTCCATGTCTATGTTTTCCTTTTTTCTCTGTTTGGTTAAGGGTGGAAGTGAGGAAGTGAAGAAGTGAGGAAGTGGTAATAGTTCCCTTTGGAACTTAGGAATTGGTTAGTAAATTTTTCGGTGTTTGGATATTGTTGGGAAGTGTGGTTTAAAAAATGTTATGTCTTTTCCGACGTTTGGATGGTAATGTGAAAGTGAAAGTGGTAAAGTTGACCTCAAAATAATACTAAAATAAAAATTAGACCGTAATTAGAATGCAAGTGAGATTTACATGAGTAAAAAATTAACTGTTTTGTGTTACAACTTATTATAAATGAGATTTACATGACCACAAAATTAACTATAGCACTTTAAAAGGGAGGAAATGGTTGTGTAAAAGTGAAAAGAGAAAAGGAAAAGAATCTTTTCTATTTTCTTTTTCCGGTGTTTGAATGAACAGCGAAAATGAAAAAAGACACTTCCCACTTCCTCACTTCTACGCAATTCCTTGAATCCAAACAGGCCCTAAGGGTAGAAGTGAGGAAGTGAGGAATTGAGGAAGTAGTAATAATTCCTTTTGGAACTTGGGAATTGGTTAGTAAGTTTTTCGGTGTTTGAATGTTGTTGGGAAGTGTGGTTTGGAAAATATTTTGTCTTTTCTGGTGTTTGGATGGTAATGTGAAAGTGAAAGTGGAAAAGTTCACCACAAAGTTGATTGTAAAATAATATTAAAATAAAAATTAATTAAGAAAAATATAAAATAGACTGTAATTAGAATGCAAGTGAGATTTACATGGTCAAAAAATTAACTGTCTTATGCTATAATTTATTACAAATGAGATTTACATGACCACAAAATTAATTGTAGCACTCTGGAAGTGAGGAAATGATTGTGTAAAAAAGAAAAGATAAAAGGAAAAGAGGTTTTCTTATTTTTCTTTTCCGGTGTTTGGATAGATAGGGAAGTGAGCAATTATACTTCCCTATTTCTTTACTTCCGCCCACTTCCTTGCAACCAAACAGCCTTATTTGAACAAAGGCCTCATACCTATTTTTTAGATGATATGTATCAAATAATGAATATTTAAAAGAAAAAAAAGTTCAAGATATATAATTCCACCGCTAGAACTAGTGACAGTTTCCATAACAAGCAAGTAGTGCTCTACCAATAAGTTTCTTTATCGAACTATTTGAACATTTTATGTTGAAATTTCAATCATTTTTGTTTGAGATTTTAAGGCAACAAGGAGCCACCTTGATCGACAACCTGGAGATAGCAAACATACGCGCCATTCTGGACTTCATGCAAAGCGGTGAGCTCGTCGCATTGCCAGCAGAGTTCAAGATATCACTGAATGCGTACCTCTCAGGAACTGTCACTCTCTCCCGTCAGGTCCCTCCTCGACGTTATACTCTTCAACAACAAACACAGCGTAGAGGTAAATTAAGTTTTTCTGAATTTATAGAAGAGAGAGTTCTTCTCATAATAATGGTGACATGCTTCAAATTTATGACCTAATTCTTATTTTACACTTGGGCTTTCAAAATTTGTGAACTTCAGTTACTTACACGTGAACTTAACCATGAAAAACTTCAGGAGAAACTGGCTGACATAGGCCAACTCGTATTCCTCGTGGCTCAGAACACAACTGGATTGGGTCAGCTCGAGCAGGCTGCGATTGCGAGGATGGCTGAGCTCTCTGAGCACGGGTTCGAGAAGTTGATGAAGGAGAAGCAACTGGACGCAATAGTGACACCGAACGCAGACGCTTCGAATATTTTCGCAATCGGCGGGTATCCTGCAGTTAGTGTTCCGGCAGGTTATGGGAGACTTGGAGTTCCTTTTGGCCTCCGCTTTGCTGGTCTGAAGGGTTCTGAGCCCGAGTTGATAGAGATAGCTTATGCTTTTGAACAAGCTACCAAAGTGCGAACGCCTCCATCATTTAGAAAATGAGAAATGTCAAGAAGTCTTACCCATAATGAACATAAATATTTGCTTGTATTATGTATAACTTTGCTATATCAGTCTTGGAACCTGAATATGTAGAGAACTGAATTGAACTGTTATTAGCCCTAAAAGGATGAGAACTTGTACATAATTGGTTAAGGCACTAAACACTTTCGGGGGACCCCAGCATGCGCAATTATCTCTTTCCATTTGTTTTTCAATAAAACCCCTTAGAAGATGGGCTTGGGCCTCTAGGCCTTTCAATAAAAAGGAAAAAAAACAAATAAGAAGAGGTTTTTGCGGGCCTGGGCCTGGGTTTGGGCCAAAGAAAGAAAATTAAAAATGAGAAGAAAATTGATCTAGAAGTAGACAGTAAGCAAAGGTTGCCTTTGAAGAGACCTAAGTAGGTTTATGATGCTAAGTAAGCTCAACACATAGTCTCACATGAGCCCAAGGGGATAGCCTCGCCTAAGAGACTAAGTTTGTCTACTTTCGACTTGAAGCTCTCCATAACTCCGCAGAGAGATAACTGTTAGCTTCGCCTGAAGCTCTACACAGCCACGCAGAAGGCTAATTCTTAGCTTCGCATGAAACTTAGTACAGCTCTACTGAGAGCTTACTTCTAACTTCGCCTGAAGCTTTACACGGCTCTGTTGAGAGCTAATTTCTACCTTCGCCTGAAGCTTGGCACAACTTCGCTGAAAAGTAATCTCGTCTGAGGAGGTTAGCCTCGCCTCCAATTGGCTAACCTTGCATAAGGAGGGTAGCCCCGCCTCAATTGGTTAGCCTCGCATGAGGAGGTTAGTGTCACCTGAGGAGGCTAGCCTCGCCTCCAACTGGCTAGTGTCGCCTGCCTCGCCTCCAATTAGGCATGAGGAGGCAAGCCTCGCCTCCAATTGGGCATGAGGAGGCTAGCCTCGCCTCCAACTGGCTAGCCTTGCATGAGGAGGCTAGCCTCACATGAGGAGACTAACCTCGCCTCCAATGGCTAGCGTCGCCTTAGGAGAGTAACTGCCCCACTAAGTTAGTGGGGAGAGTTAATGGGTAGTTACACCCATGATCTTTCATTAAGAGGAGACAATGAAGAGAATCATAACTCTCTATTGAGCCTATAAATTGCCCACTAGTAGACAAGACTCAGGGTCTGAAAGGGATTCAAGTCCAAGAGGCTTTTGAAGAGCATAAATTTCTTTGGTGGTTTCAAAGCTTAAGCCAATAAGAGATTTACTCTATCTCTTCCTAAAATTCTGAGAATCACTTCTCTAATCCTACAAGGATAAATTTAGGGTGCTAATACCCTAAGATCTTCCTCTCTCAAAGAATCTCTGGAGCCAGGTGAGAAGGAATTTCCAAACAGTAACATTCGAAGATCAATCGCTCGCATCATCAACGGAACAAAGTGGTCGCGCGCTGATCAGACTTCCACCGGCACACTTTCTCATAATCTCAGAAGAGGTACTTGTAATTTTTCTTTTAATTACTTGTAATTTTCTCTTTACAATTTTGTAAGTTTTCCCTTTATTGAATTTTCAATGGAAAACATACAGCAGATCCGAATCCAGACACTCCAATCCATCCCATTAGTCTTGCCTCATCTCTGAACTTCGAGGACACACACGAGTCACAGGGGAACATCTACCGGAAGACATCGCCTCTTTGTCCACGCCACCATTCGAAGGTCCCAGCATCGGTGAAGAGAAGATGGAGAGCTGAGACAAGACAGGTCAAAAAAGAATGTTTCAATGTAGAACACATTCTCCCTTCCACTCCTCTACGACTCTAAGATAGCCAAATCGACACCACTGTCCTCCTCGTGTTGCGAGAAGGACAAGAAAAATCCTCAGGAAGCCATGTGAGAGCTGTTTTTCATTAATTTTGCAAAGGGGAAAACTTACAAAAAAGTGTCAATGAGCTAAATTACAAGTAACACAAAAGATTACATGTAGATCTCCTCTGAGATTCTGGAGAAGTGTGCCGATAGGAGTCTGGTCAGCGCGCGACCACTTTGTCCCTTTGACGATGCAATCGATGGGATTCCGTTCTCGCCTGGTTCGAGGAATCGGAGAACAGAAGGTTGGTAGAACCCTCTTGTTACTTCTCAAACTACCTTTACTTGGGAATTCCTTCTCGCCTGGTTCCGGGAATTCCTTGAGAGGAAGGAACGTATTAGGGTATCAGCACCCTGATTAGAGAAGCAATTCTCTGAATTCTCTGAATTCTTGGAAGGTAGAGAATAGATCTCTGTATAGCCGTCTCTCTATGCGTCTCTTTGTCTGTGCGTATGTTCTCCCTCCTTTTCGTTGTATGCCTCTGGTGGGCTATTTATAGGGAGAGCAGGGGTATAATTGTCCCTTAAAAATCTGGAAACAGATTGAGTCAATCTGTTTAAATCTGGAAAGTAGCCTTACTGCGAGGCTAGAATCAGCTTCTGCAAAGCTAGGAATAGCAGGTTGTTTCGATCTCTTGATCTGTTTTGATTTTTTCTAAATAATCAAAAGATCTCCCCTGATCTTCTTACTTATTTTAGGAGAGTCAAACGATTATGGCAAGCAGCTGCCAAATTTGATCTCAGATTTGATTTTGATTAGATTTGATCTTGATTTTGAATTGATTTGATCTCATCTAGAGATTTAATTGGTCAAAGGTTGACCATGAAAGACCAGCATCGGAGCTGCTGCGTCGAGCTCGCAGCGGAGCTGGAAGAAGCATCTGGCGAAGTCAGAAGAAAGCTCTCCAGCGGAGCTAGATAATGTCTGTGGCGAAGCTACCGAACATCCTTCTGCACGGTTGTGTGGCTTCGAGCGAAGCTAACTCTCTGCGGAGTTAACTGGGTGCTTCAGGCGAAGCTGTAAGTTAGCTCACTGATAGAGCTTTGAATAGCTTCAAGACGAAGTTGAATAAACTTAGCCTCTCAGGTGAGGCTATCCCCTTGGGCTCATGTGATGCTAAGTGTTGAGCTAACCTAGCATCTTAGACCTGCTTAGGTCTCTTCAGAGACAATCTGGGCTCACTGTCTGCTTCACTGGATCAGTAGAATCCAAGTTGCTGCTTTGTCCCTCGGAGATGGGTACAGAACTGGTCGTCAGCTTATCTGTCACTTGTCTTTTGTAAATGTCAACAAGTTTAGACAGTGTTCAGGCCAGTAAGAATCTTGTCTTTTTTAAAGTGTCAACAAGACCCCCTTCAAAGTTTTTGAAAGTCTGCAATGGAATGGTTCAGGCTTTGAAATACTTTGAATTGTTTTGATTGGTGGTATGTGAAGTACGAACGTCGCCATGGTGGTTGAGTTCAGCTTCGCTTTCAATCCTGTTTTGGGATAAATTCGCCAAAGAATCGTGTAGATTCGCGACTCTGGGTAGCTTCGCGTCTGAGTAGCTCCGCGTCTAGGTAGCTCCGCGTCCGAGCCTCCCGGAGTAGATTCGCTTCAAATTGGTCTTGGAATGTCGTTCCTTTCCCGAGGCCAACAGCCGAGAAGGATTACTTCCTTTCCCGAAGTTGAAATAACTTCTCTTGCATTAACGAGGGAGATCATTCCTCCTATGCGCATTTTCAAGGGAGATTATTCCCTTTCTCAAGGCTCAGTAAATGCCTTAAATTCGCTCCCGGTTCTATGCTTGAAGCAGCAGCGGTACAATCAGGCCATGAGGCTTATAAATAGGACACTTGAAGCCCTCTACAGAGAAGCAGTCTGTTCATGACTTCTCCTGGTTGTTCAGAGAAATATACTCAGATTTTTGATACAGTGGAGGTGCCCACTCTGATCATTAACCTGCCAAGAACTGGTGAGTCTCGGTCATCCAGAGACTTTACCAGTGAACTAATGACTTTAGGGAGTTTATCTTCCTTAATTTAGCTTTATCAGCTGCTTCAGGGATTGATTTCCCTTGTTCTTTATTTTGTATCTGACTGATCTACAGAGAAGGGCTTCAGCCCTATTTTCTGGCTTCCCGGCGAAGCTATCATTTTCACTTGATCAAAGAAAGATCATTGCATGCTTGCCTGCTAAGTTCGCCACATAGGCAAAGATTGGGACTTAGTCTCTTCAACGTTGAGCCAGTTTTGCCATACAGGTGGGGTCAAGATTGTGTCCCTCTGGATCAGTCTGACTTAGCCGTAGAGGCGAGGCTAGGACTTAGCTCTTTTTAACGCTCCTTCAGTATAACTGTCTTAGGCGGAGCTAAGACTTGGCTTACGCTGAGCTAGCCCGTCATTACTGTGCAGGCGAGGCTATCTTCTGCTTAATTGAAATCCATTCTTAAATTGCAACTGAATCGAATATAAATTACTTCGCCCCAAAGAATTTACCTTAGCGTGTCATGCTTGCATTTTTTCTTTGTTTTACTGCTAATTTGTTTTTAGTTTGCATTACAGTGAGCTATGCTTGCCAGTCTTTTGTTTTGATGAAAGAGACCAGAAAGTTGCCTCTTGTCTTTCCAGTTGAAACTTTAAATTCTAAGCAGGAGGAACAACTGGGGCAGCTGATGTGTATTCCCAGAAGAGGTTGGCAGTAGCTTATTGAGATGATCCACTTCGAGGCGAGGCCGGTAGTCGCTTATCCGAGATGATCCACTTCGGGAAAGCGGACGTCACCTGTAAGGTCTTGGATCCTTTACCAATTTCATCAAAGAAGATCCAGCTTCCTGGTGGCAACCAGTCCTTTGCCAATTTTCATCAAAGAAGATCCAGTTTCTTGATGGCAAAATCTGCCATTATGCGAAGGATTACGACCTTGTGCAGGAGATAGGCCTTTAGTGTCCAGTTAGTTTCGCTTGGAAGTAGATAGAACCACTTGTATGCCTTTGGAGCAATGACTCGGTTGTACGAAAGATAATCTTGATGTAGTAGTATCAATGTACCTTCCCTTTTGAATCAATAAAAGTTTACTTTCTGCTTATCTGCTTTGTTTCTCCTTCTTAATTTGAGAACACCTAGAGTGAACCGACGGAGCTAAACTTCCCGCGAAATTAAAGACAGAATCCTATCTGAATCAGGAACGAGCTTCCAGCGAAGCTGGCATGAATTTTCCGCGAAGTTATTCATGCGTTGCGCTAAGTCAGCACTAGACTCACGGCGGAGCTAAGGTTCATCTTTCGGCGAAGTTACTCAAACGTTGCATGAAGTCGACGCTGAACTCACAGCGGAGTTAGCCCTTAGTGGGGCTGAAGTAACACTTCTTGGGAAAGCGCTTTAGCCGCTGTTTCAAATTAATTTGAAACGACTGCCTGCGCTCCTTTTGAGGAGGCGACATTTAGGCAATCATTAGCCTATAAAAGCCTGATCGGGCTGAAAGAGAAGGCACCACTTCTCTTTGACTTTTCAGAGAACTCAGACTCTCTTCTTCCTTTTTCTTCTTCGTTCAAGAATTCAAGAACTTTCACAGTTCTCCAATGGCTCCTAAGAGACGAGCAGGAAAAGAGGTAGCAACCTCTACAAAGGAGGGTCCTTCTCCTCCTCCGGTCATCGAATGACCTATCGCTGGTAGGGATTTTTCCCTTTTGATCAGAGATTTTCATCTCTCTTTTAAAGCCGATTTTTGGCTATCTTCTGATGAACCCAGAGCGATCAATCATGATCTCGTGATCTTAGGAAGTTCAATTCCCTGAATTTCCCTTGATCTCTTGATCGGGAATCGTAGAACCGAAGGGTCCCTTCTTCAAGCTTCCAGGGGAAACTATCCCTTAGACAGTTCATATCCTATTAATGATAAGGTGCGAAGCTGGCCTTTAGAGTGTGACTGAAAAGGACCTCAATGCCCTTAAAATAATCTTTAGGCAATAATACCTTTCTGACGAAGTTAGCCCCTAGAGCTTTGTCGCATTCTGTTGTTCGAGGTCGAGCTTCTAGAATAAAGCTAACACTTGGATATTTTCCCGCTTCCTGCCTTCGTGTGGAGCGCAGAGTTACGCTGCAGCTGCGAAGCTAAGCTTCGGGGCGAAGCTATCGTTAGGCCAGCTTCGCTTGGAGAGCGACGCTATGCCTTAACAAAAATTGCATTATTGTTTTAGCCCTTATTTGCCTGATGAACTAATCATAGTTTCTCCTTACTCTTGCAGTGCACTATACTCCTGGTCCTTTGAACAGTCTCTTTGGCACAGATAGGGGGCTAGATGGCCACGTCAGCCTACAGTTTCAAGGGCAGGCTTCACTATTCAGCGAGGGAAGCTCTCCTGCTCAGGATGCACTTATTCATGGTGGGGATCAGCGCACCATGAGGAGCATCTTAACTACTGCTCCCCTTGAAGATTCTGATCGAAGTATCTATCGAAAGCCCCGCTTCATGTTTGGAGATGCAGTGCCAGACAACGATCACCAGCTGCTAGCCGGAGAGGGGCAGTGGATTTTCAAATTGGATGGTGAGAAGTACTATCTCCATCTAGCAAGCGGCATTTTCCCTTGTCCTTCTTTCAATGCGTGACGAGGGCTCGAAAGATGCAGTGGCAAGTGACGCGGACTACTAACTCCGTTCACGTAGGGAAGTTGATAATTCTGTCGCATAGTTACACAAGGACGGGTCCTCCTCACTGCATATTGGGTCTTCACCCTGGGAACGTACTTCCAGACATCCCAGTGGGAGAAAACCCCACGGTGGCTCAGACCTTTGGAAATTAGTTCTTTAAAGTTTGTGGCAAGTATCCAGCCACTGATTTCAGGACTCCAGGGTGGATTCACCCTCCCAAGGCATGGTGGAGAGACTTGACTTTATATGCCTTGCTCATTTTGAGGAGAATCTGGAAAGGCTGGGGCTTTATGAGGCCGTTAGGGCGACTTGTTATGGCATTCAGATGAGCGTAGCGAACTTCTACGCCATCTTTGAGTTATACTGCCCGGCTACAGGGACCTTCTTCACCCTTATTGGCGAATTGGGTATGGCTCTGCACGAGATGTGGGAAATCTCTGCTCTGCCTTTGGGGTCTTTCCCATATGAAGAATATTTTCCGTGCGAGGTGGAATTGGCACTTCTGGAGAAGCAGGAGCCCGCTTTACTTGAGACCTACCAGGAATTGATGTGCCACCTCTACATTTGTTCCAGCATGCATGGGAGCCATAAGGGAGCTTCATGCAGTCTGAAGAGCTGGGAAAATTATTTGTTCCCCAACTTGGAAGGTACACCTGAAGCAGCTCATTGTGAAGTTGCAGATGAAGACATCTTTTGCCGGATGCAAGAGCACTCTCAAGGGGATTTGTTCTGGAAGAAGATGACGGACCCTATGTGAAAGGCGATATTCTTTGGAGCTTTCACCACCAGGCTCGTCGACCGACGTCTCGGAAGGCACTTCTAGCTGGTTTCTTAACGGTCTGGTTGAAGAGATGTGTGGCGCCATCTTCGTCTGGCGATGTCATTTTTCTGACTATTTTATTGCCTGTCGTTCGTCTAGTCCATGGTTGTTCTCTTGGACTTCTTCCAGCCATGGTGTGTTGTATTCAAAGAGGCCTTCGTGCAATGATGGAGGCTTTCTGTAGGCCACCAACAACGAAGCGGAAAAAGGGGACTATCTTGCCTCGCGACGGACCAAACCCCAGAATAGGTTTGTCATATACTTATCTAATGGCATAGTTCGCCCTTCACTGTCCTTCCATCATCCAAGCTGGAGAGGAGCCCCCAGAGGGTGTTCGAATGGCACTTCTCCGTCGATTTGAGGGGTGTTCATGATCAAAGACTTATGTGGCTGCGGTCCGTAAGCTGCTGTGCCGTCATGACGTCTATAGTCTTTTCCGATGCTTCCCCTACATTCGCGATGCGGGCTATGGTGAAGAATTTAAGGATGTGAGAGAAGGACAGACGTCATTGAGTCGGGGAATCTTCGAGTGGTTGGTTAGCATCCGGCCATCACACTTGTTGTATAAGAGTGGGGACACCTGTTACTTGGAGTCCTATGTTCCGAGTCGGTTTGCCCGCCAGTTTGGGTATGACCAACTGTATGTAGGCAATCCAAACAGCAGTCTGGCCTTCATGGGGAGTCTTATCGATGGAGCTCGTGCCTGGCGGTTCTTCATTGCTGGCTATACCGAGGTGCAACTATGCATGCCGCTAAGGACTCCGAACCTTCTGACGACCCTGGGATTCTGCCAGTGGTACAGAACTTCGAACTCCACACCCACTGAATTTTCTATTAATTCCTTTGGTATGAAGTTAATCTCTCAGCGGCTGAAGCGGAAGGTCACTGAGAAGAGCGAGGGTAAAAGGGTCCGCGTTCCAGGCCTCGGGGAATTCATCGCCGTTGATGATAGCGAAGCCTCGGATGCAGGAAGTCCTCGCTTTGAAGCGGATACGGGTGCTGTAACACCCCGTTCCTAGAATACGTATGTAGATACGTATTCTGATTTTTCTAACATATTTCTTTAATTTATCTTGTATTTGTTTTTGTTTTATGATTATTAGTGTGATTGTTTTCTATTAGATTTGGATTCGTGAACTCGGAGTCAGCCCTAGTCTGAACCGGGGGCCCGAACCTAGTGCATTGCTCGAATTGGCATTTTTGCTAATCCGATTTGACCGATTTCAGTTTCAAACATCGTTTTCCAATATTTTAAATTTTCATGATTTTTTGGAATTTTTCAGAATTATTTGCTAAATCTCCAAAACCGGTGTCGGTCGGCGTCGCTGACTGATTCTCAGATTTTTAGTTTTCAAATGGGATCAAATTTTTAGAAACGGCTTTCACAGTACATCTTAGAATATCATTTTTTATCTAAATTCATTTTTTGAGATTTTTCCGAATTTATCGAAAATCCACCGGTTTTGGTGTCGACCGGTACCGTCGGAAGATTCTAAGATTTTTAATTTGAAATCTACATTGAATTTCTCAAATCCGATTTCACCGAGCATCTTAAAATATTATTTTCTATTTTTGAGAATTTTTTGGAACGATTCTGAAACAGTCGAATTTTTACCCTATTTTAATAATATTATTCTTCCTTTTTCTCTTCTCCAATTCTTTTCCTTTCCCCTTTCCAAGTCAACCTGACATCCCCATCCCCCAATCACATCAGCACCGCACCCCCCATCACCCCACCATCCTTCTCCACCTCCATCAACACCAACCATCACTCCATCACCACCAATTTCAACCAAACCCATCACCATTACAAACTCCATCTTCTCCAAAATTCCCCCTCACTACCACCAAATTCCCCACTCCAACAAACTCATCACCACCTCCCTCTCGCTCCCACAGCGCGCGCGGCCCCCCAGATCCGCCGCCGCCGCCGCCGCTGCCGCCGCCAGGCCGCCGGCGGTGGCCGGCCGCCGGCCGACCACCCCACTCCCCTCCTTCTTCTCTTCCTTTCTTTCTTCTTTCTTTCTTTCTTTTCATTTCCCTCTCTTTATTTCCCTAAAACTTAAAAATTTCCCTCATTCCAAAAATACCCCCCACCATTCCCTAAAACTACTTTCCTATATTTACACCCACTACCCCTCTCCTTTAAATCCTAATTAATTCCAATATACACCATATTTTCTCTCTCTTTTTCTTTCTCTCTCTCTTTCCTACAACTTTCTCTCTCCTCTCTCTCTCCTCTCTCATTCCCTCCCTAATATTTATATAAATATTTATAATTATATATTTTAATATATGTATTGTGGGCTTGAGGTTACTTGAACGGTTCGCTGATTTCCCAGATTTTAACCGGTATTTTACCCAGTTTCAGGCGAGTACAGTTCTTTTTAACATGTATCTATTTTATCATTATGATATTTCATGTTCCATGTCTAACAAATGTTATCCTGCTTTATACATGATGTGGGAGATGATATGTGTATCACCGACACTGACATGTTACACCGATGTTTGCCATGCTATATTTTTACATGGTACCGGACCACTAGTACCTGCCATGTTATAGTTGATACACGATATATGACTCTAGTACTTACCATGCTATATGTGATAGGTGATACCCGATACCTGTACTTGCCATGCTATACCTGACCCCGATATATGACACTAGTACTTATCATGCTACATTTGACATATGGTGCCTGACACCGGTATTTGCCTTGCTATATTAGACCCATGATATATGACACCGGTACTAGCCATGCTATATTTGATATATGATACTTGAGACCAGTACTTGCCATGTTATATTTGACATATGACACCGGATATTGGTACCTGCCATGCTATATTTGTCATATGATACTTGAGACCAGTACTTGCCATGCTATATTTGACACATGACACCGGACACCGTTATTTGACATGCTATGCTTGCCACATGATATATGACACCGTTATTTGACATGCTATGCTTGCCACATGATGTATTACACCGGTATTTGACATACTATGTTTGCCATCTGATATATGACATGCTATACTTGCCACCTGATATATAACACCGATACTTGTCATGATATACATGACACCTGGCACTTGTATTACCTGGCATATTCATGATTATTATGTGACCAGACATCTGGCACTCCTGTATCTCCTGTACTCCTGTATCTCCTGTACTCCTGTATCTCCTGAGCTCCTGTACTCCTGAACCCCTGAAAAAGGGTGACTCCTGATATTATACTCCTGATATTATACTCCTGTTAACTCCTGTAGTTGGATAATCATGATTATACTGTATGCACTTGTGGACATTATCTTTGGGCAACATATATAATAAAATACTCAACTTTCACTGGGTGGGGGAAACTGATGGACACCGATTGATGTCATATTTATAATGGTATCTGAAGTGTCGTGTGGGGCGCGTAATGATAAGTCCCCGGAAGCAGTAGCCTGAATCTGAAGTGTCGTGTGGGGCGCGTAATGATAAGTCCCCGGAAGCAGTAGCCTGTACTCCTGAGCATAGTCCCTAGCTGAGATGGGACCCACTATAAATATGAGCCATCAGATTTATCAGTTTCCAAATAATAACTCGTCTTATTCATAAGTAGATGTATGTGTGCCGGTTAGCACATACAAAAGCATATGAATCGGATGAATAACATAAAACAACCAAACAGTAGTAATGTTAGGAACGTGTGATATTTGGTCTCTCCTTTGTTCGGGTTCTGGTACTCACATATCAGACTCGGGTAAGTTCTACAGAGTGCGAACTCTAGTATGGACTATCAGTGATGTGAGACACTGGTAGGGAGGCGATTAAAATATCAGATGGTACTGACTATTATTGCTGGATTAATTAAAATGCTATACTTTTATATTCTCCAGTTTCAGTATTATGTTCTGAGTCGACACCCTGCATTATGACATGATATATGTGGCACAAGGATTATTACTGACACACTTTAGTTCTGTTACCCTGAGGGCAACTCAAGTTGTATAAATTCAGATGATGGTGACATCGGATATGTGGTATATAGATAAGGGTTTCCTTGTTTGGATTATCCCCTTGACGTATCACTCCATGAATCCATTATTCGAGCTTATACAACTAGAATTGTCTATACTTATATTTATCGCGTATTTATCACATTTGCCATATTTTATCGCATGATTATGTGCACCTATGCTCTCTATACCATTTCCATGCATGTTTTCCGATTCAGATTTACTGATTTACATGTACTTACTTGATCTCGATTTTACTGTCATTTTCCTTATATTACTTGTCATTTCCTGTACCTGCATGCCTGGACCACGTCACCTGATCATGTACACGTGTGCATGTTATGCACGCCATCTGGCTTTATTCTTTGTACTCGCTGGGGTTGCTAACAACCCTGGATTCTCATGTCCAGATCATGGAGTCTGGACCATAGCCTTGCTGTACTTGATCAGAGTGCGAAGCGGGAGCGTGGATTAGCAGTTGCCTGTCCAGACCCTCTTCCCTCCCGCCTTTTTTTGATCGGCTCGCGAGATTTTCATCTTGCCACTCGTGAGTACTTTCCAGTATTTCATATTGTGCATCCTGCTTTTGTGCTTCTCAGTGATCATATATTCTTCAGATTATTATATCATGCCTTGTGATAACTGTACTGTTGTTATTATTGCTGGATTGTATATTACCACTGTGCTTCCGCACTCTAATTCCTGCCTGTATTGATGCTTAGCGTATGTACATTAGGGTATTTCCGACCTTCGTATATACGTCGCAGTAACGTCTCCGTACCCTCCGGATCGGGGCGTTACAGGTGCTGAAGCTCCAACAGCTGCTTCTGGTGGGGTAGGCAAGGCCCCCATGGAACATGTTGACGTGGAAGAAGTGGAGGAAGAAGATGCTGACGTCCACTTCAAGCGAAAGCGGGAAGGTGGATCTCGTATGAAGAGGGTAGTGAAGAAGCCTCGTTGCTACGCTCCTACAGTTTTTGCAGAGGGCGAATTATCTGTAGCGCCTCCTCCTCCTGTCCCATTAGTTATTAAATTATCGACACCTAGGCCAACTACTGATAAAGCTGCTCTGGATCCAGGTAAGATCAGCTCTGTTCTTGTATTATACTTCTTATATGTTCCATACAGCTCGCTGTTTACTTCATAACTCAGGAACCGAGGTGGTGAAAGACTCGCGAGCTGAGGCTGCCGGAGAACAAGGGGAGCATTATGATCCCTTGTTCACTTATAGGAAAGGCGATAAGGCTGGCTATTTTGCCGTCTCGGAAGAGTCTGGAGATGATGCGGCTGATGTAGGTCCTTCGGGCGTTGTGATTGAGGAATAGATAGTGTGAAGTATTTGCACAGATATTAAATGAAAGAGAGAAGGTTTAGAATCAACCTCAAGTGCTTTGATCACTCCACAAATGTATTTCAAATGATTAATGTATCCTTTTCAATCTCCGTTATAGCATGGGCTATACCGAGTCGATTCTCAGGGAGAGCTTGCGATGGAAGCGTTACGGTTCGTAGTGAAGAAAGAAAACGAAGATTCTTCTTTGTCTTAAAAGAATGAATAAAACATGGAAAAAGAAATGAAAGAATCGGTGGATATGTTCATGATGGAAAATGAAAAGAAATCAAAACAAGATTGGCTTTTGGATTAACACTAAAAGAAAAGAAAACTTGTAAAAGATTTGAAGATGGAGAAAACCATGACTAGCTAACCTTACTACCTTGCTAAAAACTTACTAAACTCCGTGATAGTGAATGCGTGCCTCATGTTGATTCATCGGCAAAGATTTGTCTTGCGTGTTGGTCTAATTACTTTCCCACTTGAATGACGGGTGATCACTCTTGGACTTGTCTTGTAGACGCATAGATGTCATAGGCCTACAAGATAGACTTTCAATAATGGAATCAAAAGAGCGACACTCAAGGGATGCTAATGAAGAAGATACAACATTCATTAATTGAAGTAAAGAAGTTGTACAACAAATAGCATATGTTTGGTGATCCATCTCCATGTTCCATCAAGGCACTTGTTCTAAAGACAAGGCTCTAAATGAGGCACACATGAATCATATGGAATTACATCAAGAACTTGCCAAGCAATGAAAGTAACCCATCAGAGAAGAGAAGACCATACAACTTGCAAGATTAAAGATAGCAATCACCCATGAGTTAGTAGTTAGCAAGGTTAGTGGTTAGCTAGTTCATGTTAGAAAAGTTAGCTACTAGCCATAAGAAAAGAAAAGTAAAGCATGAATTAAAGTGCAAGTAAAGTAAAGGTAGAATTAAAGAAAGCAAGTAAACTAGAAAATGCAAGAGAAGAGAGGAGAGAATGGATCAATCCTTGCTTCACAAGTTGTCACACCTTGGTATACACAAACTTTCTCTCTCTTACAAACTCTCTCTTTACAAAATTTCTAGGGAGGAAGAAGATCTAGAGCACTACAAAAATCCTAGAGAGAAATCCTACAAAATACAAGCATCTAATCTCTAATCTCTCCTCTCTTCTCCTCCACCCTTCGTGCGTGCAGGCCCTGGTGGTGTATTTATAGCCTCAGAGAGAAGGATCTAGAACCCAGATTGTTGGAGAGAATCCCGGGCTCCAACAGACTTGTAACTGCCGCAGATCTGCAGCATCTTCTTGGAAAACGCGGCAAAGTCTAGGTTGTTGGGCAACAGCTTTCTGTTGCGAGTTTGTTAGAAGTTTGTTAGCCACGTGGAGTTTCTGGAAGAGTGAGCTGGCGCGTGAAATTCTCCAGATCCTGGGCTCAAACTTTGGGCTCTCTTTTGGGTTTTGAATTAATTTCCTTTAATTCTTGCGAATTAAAGAGATTTTGGGCCTTTTCTCATTTCAGATGTGGACCTGCAAAAATAGAGAGAAGAAGATTAAAAATGACATTTTTATTTACAATATGCATGGTATAGATGTGGTAAAATATGCAAAATTGAATATCAATCACACCCCCACACTTATTCTTTTGCTCGTCCCGAGCAAAACAAAGAAAAGAAAAACTATACTACCAATTTTATTACACCACTTTCGTAGGTGACACGATTGCACTGAGCACGTGCAACAAGCGGTTAAACCTCTAGGTTACCCTAGAGGAGGAGTGTTGTCTCCTGAGGGTTTTCAGCGGATTACACCCACAAAATCCATAAAGAAAGAAAATAAATGTTAGTGTTTTGAAAATTTATTTTGAAAGAGAGACAAGTTTTTGAACTATTTTTGCAAAGATATAAGTGATCTAAGGTCATAAGTCCACCACAAATTAATCTTCCTTAAACTTAGTCTCTATGCAAGATCTTGTCTTCAATTAAGGTAAGAATTCAAAATTGGATTGAATATTTTATCTCTCATAAAAACCTAGATAATATGCACTTTGTGATAGTGAAGATTTCTGGGATTTCAACTCTAACCATCAAGCCATTTATTTATATATTTATTTTCTTTTCTTTTTCTTCTTCTTTTTTTTTCCTTCTTCCCTTAGTTTTCTTAGGCTTTCTAGTTCACCCATGTAGCGAGCCTATAACCGATGACTCCCAAACCAGACGGTCCTAGGGCACCAGATGAGAAAACATCTCTCGGGTTAAAGGACTCGAGTAAACAAGGCCACAAAACTAAGGGGGATTATTTGATTCTTTTGACCACCGTTAGGCGTGAATAATCATGCTTCTTGAGGCATAATTATCCAGCTTAATAAGTGATGTTTTATTTATTTAAATTTTTTTTTTACTTTATGACATTTTAGGTCTTTGTTTCCATCCCAAAAATTGTGTAAGTGTGAAGTACATACTATTTAAGGCAAAAATTCAAGATAAAATTATCTCCCCAATCTTTTATACTTAACCTATAATTTTAAACAAGATCCATTATTTCAACTAGGTTTAAGATGTCATAATTAAGGCTTTCTTAATTTCTAAGATCATCTTAATTTTCTTAAAAATAGATCAAAACTTTGTCTCTTATTTCAAAAAGTTTTTAAAGAAAGAGAAAATTCCTATACAAAAGAGAAGATTTCTAAAAGTATCCTAAAAGAAGTGTAAAAGAAAGAAAATCTAAAAACTCTAAGTTAGTAAACCCTCCCCCACACTTATCTCATGCATTATCCTCAATGCATCGTGATGTATGTATGCATGAAACAAATAGAGAGGGAAGGAAAAAAATTACCTCAAGGTGGTGGTTCCGGTGGCGGTCTGATTGGTCCATGAAACATGGCCCAATCAACTTTACTTTGGGTTTGGAGGAACCCACCAGAAATATCATGAATACAACCCACTAAAAATATAAATCCATGAAGGATCTTTATTAAGTATTTGACCCCATCTAATTTCCATTTTTCATAATTAATTTCGGAGTCAAATTTATCAACCACCTTATCCCAGAATGGTGTATGAAATGATAGAACAGTTGACTTGGACTCAGGAAGAACAGGAACTAATACCGACTCAGGAAGGTGACGCAAGTCAAGTAAAGGTTCAGGAGTCGAAATGAGTTCAGGAATTGGGTCCAAGTCAAGAAGTTGAAACTCCAGTCCACATGTATTGTCCAACAATGGAATGTGACCTAATATGGGTGATATCTCTTTACTTCCAATATTAAGGAATTCTAGCTCATCGCCATACAATTCTTCAAAACTAAGGTCAATATCCGGAAATGTACAATCAGTTAACTGACCCCGAGTTAACATGATCTTGTCAGCGAATAGGTCTTCATAAGTAAAGAGATTGTGAGAATCTAGGTCACATATCTCATTGAGTTCAATATCAAAAATTGGAAAACTTGCCAATTTGTCAATAGTATCTTCAGAAGTGTATAATTGGTCAAGTTCAATATGATCCTCAAAGATGGGTGATTCAACTTCATTATGAATTTGGGCAGGATCCAATGTCAACTCCGGGAAAAGATTGAAGTCAGCTGAAGACACCGGAGTCATTATTGAATCAGGAAGAAGAATTGAATCACTAAGTTGGGGTTCAAGATCATACTCAATTTCAAATTCTATTTCAGGAAAAGGAAAACTTGCCAAAATGTCAATGGGATTTGAAGTTTGGACAAGTTCAGATGAGCGTGCTGAAATAGAATCTTGATTTCTAAAACTACATGACTCATTGGCTTTAACAGAGTGGCTAGTGACACCAGATCTGGTCAAACGATGAGAATGTAGATATTCGACCATCATATCTATGTCACGATTTCTAGCATTTTGAGCATGAGTCATGGCTTCAAGCATCTTTCCATAATTGATGAATTCATTGTTTTGATGAAAAGATGAAGTGTTGTCTTGGAAGTGATAGTGAAATTGTGAGTCCATCAGATTTTGGGATTTGTGTTTGGACTCACGCATACTCATTTCCAAAATTGATGGTGCTTTATTTTGGACTGGAGGAATTGAGTATGTATCTTGAAAATATTGTGGACTGGGTGGAGAAGGAGGACAAGGTGGTTGGAAATTATGCTCGGGGTAAGTGAATCCCCACTGACTCGGTGAAGAGTTGAAATTATTATGAAAATTATAGTTATTAGATGGGGGTATGGGTCATATTGATTCGGATAAGACCAATCCGGCACACTAGGTTTGTCAAAGTTATGGTATGCCGGGTTGGTAATATCCGAAAATGAAGTTGGTGTGTAATATGGATTATTATTAAAGTTAGAAAAATTGTTATTATAAGCCATATCACACAATGAAATACAAACAAAAAGAAACAAACAAATAAACAAAAAAAAATTCTAACCTAAGTTATGGTAGACTTAGGACCTAGACGACTCCTAACTGATTAGACCGTCCACGGGAGGTTTAGTGTAGACTTTGACCACAAGCTAATCAGCCAGGAAAGGTCAAGCTTGTTGGGAGGTTTTCTGTCAGAGACGTTCCTTAATTAAGTAACCACCAACCTTCGGGCTTTCGGCCCTAAATCCCTTTCCTAAACACTGATTTTGCAAGAGTCAAATTCCAACACTTTTCCCCCTTAGGATAATCTCCTAAGTGAGTCCGAGATGTCCCTAGGGCAAACGTCTATTTTTTTTTTTTAATTAGGCTTAGGTTAGTGAGTGCTGGGATGGTGGTTTTTGGGCTAAGGAAAGGGTAATGAAATCCCCCACCTTATCTTATTTATGGGTTAGTGCCCTTAAAATTGGACTGTGCAAGTGTACAAGATATATAACTAGGATTCACTCAAAGTATGAAAATCTAGCAAGAGATGATTCCTAGTCTACATGCAATGCAAAACGTACCTTACTCCAGCACTCTTCAACAGTAAAAGTAAATGAATTGAAAATGAAAAGTCACCTGAGGGGGGTGAATAGGTGACAATGCTAATCACGGGGCAAATAAAAAATTTAAGGCTACAACAATCAAGTTTCACAAGATAAATGCAAGCAAGTAAATATGACAATGATTATGATGAGCAAGAATAAGAGCAAGTATAGTAAAAGAGTGCAAGAAAGTAAACCAATCGCAAACACAAGGATATGTTATCGAGGTTCGAGCACCCAGCTCTACTCCCCGCCTTCCCCAGAAGGATTCTAGCTACTTCCACTATCACAAAGAACAATTACAATGGAGTACCCAACTCCTACAATCTCAAGAACAAGTGATTTCCTTGGTAGTCAAAAGACCACAAACTCTCTCTTTCAAAAATCTCTTCCCTTACAAAGGTCCTTAAGAATAATGAGTAGAATTGAAGCTCTTTTGTGTAAGGAAAAGAAATTGAAATCAGAGAAAAACTTTTGAAAACCCTTCAGAAAATTGAGAGAATTTAGCACAAAAACCAAGAACTTTGAAAGCCTTAAACTTTTGAATTTTTAGCAATAATAGTTGTTGTAACCAATCTCTCCCCAAACACCCCTATTTATAGGAGGAGGGCTAGGGTTTAGGGACAAAACATAATTACTGATGTTTAGGAGGTAATTAGATCAAAATATATCTTTAAACGAATTTTTAAGCACAAAAGACAAAAATAAACAGCTCTTAAAAATCTGCCCGTTACTGTTCAAACGGTCAAATCGGTCGACTGGGCCGGTCGACCGGTAGTACAAAAATTCGACCGTTATAGGCTAGCGGTCGACCGACCCGGTCGACCGATAAAACCTGTGAGCAAAAGCAATAGTCCGGTCGACCGCCTCGGTCGACCGACAGACATGCACATGGATACGTGCATCTGCCAGAACTTCGGTCGACTGGTCCGGTCGACCGGACCAGACTGACACAGACTCGGTCGACTGCCCCGGTCGACCAGATCAGGTCAAAAATTGATTTTAGAAAAGAAAACAAAGAGGATTTTGATTTTAACAAAAATACTTTTGAACAGGGAATAGTATAAAACATAAATATATCTGTAGGCAAAAACTTGTATGCAAAATATTTTTGTATAATTATTTTGGAATGAACATGTGCGCAAAAACGTGTGTGATAGAGCTTCAAACCTATCCACTATTCTTTAACATACTATAAACTGAAAAACAAAATACATGAAGACTTCTTGTGCTATCTTCAAGTCTTTGAGCCATCCAATGCCTTGCTAGTGCCTTCCCTTCTATGATCCTTCCTTGATGTGCAATTTGCCTTCCTTGCTTTGTGAAACTTAGAAGTTTTTGCAATAGCTAAGCAAATGGTCTCTAAACATGGTACAAAACCTGAAACTCATCTTAACAAACTTGTTAGTACCAAATAGTTCTAATTTGGTTTGTCATCATCAAAACACAAAACAATTGGAGAGTGTAACCTCTTGGGCCAACAATCTCCCCCTTTTTGATGATGACAAAACAAATAGGCTATTGACAAAAATGTAGGGAGGAGAAAACTCCCCCTCAAATTATGCTATACATAAAAACACAAGAATATGCTCTAGATACTAATAATTGAAATGATGCACCAATTATTGAAACTAATTAAAACAAATAAAGCACATGAATTGCTCTTGATACCAAAAATACCAAAACAACTAAAACACAAGAATTCATAAAACCAAAACATATAAATTCATAAAACAAATCTTAAAATTAAAGCATATAAATTCATATGGAACCAAGACCAAATGAACTTATTTTTGTCATGTAAACTTATCCTCCCCCTTTTTGTCATACATCAAAAAGGGTTATGAAAAACATGTCTATTCAATAATACAAACATTAAGTTCTCCACAAATAAACGAAAATCTAGCAAAATCAAGGGGTTTAGTGAAAATATCGGCTAGTTGTAAATCTGTGGAAACATAATCAATATCTATATCACCTTTCTCAAAATGATCTCTAAGAAAGTGATATCTAATCTCAATGTGCTTTGTCTTACTATGTTGATTTGCATTTTTGGTCATGTGTATAGTACTAGTATTATCACAAAATATTTTTATATGTTCAAAGTGCAAATCAAAATCAAGGAGAGTATGTTTCATCCAAAGGACTTGTGCACAACAAGCCCCCGCGGCAACATACTCCGCCTCGGCGGTTGAGAGAGCTACGGAATTTTGTTTCCTAGAGGACCATGAAACAAGACAATTACCAAGAAATTGACATGTCCCACTAGTACTCTTTCTATCTACTCTACAACCCGCATAGTCGGCATCCGAATAGCTAGTCATTGAAAAATCTCTACTTTTCGGATACCAAAGACCCATTCCAATAGTGCCCTTAATATAACGAATAATGCGTTTTACCGCAATAAGATGAGACTCTTTAGGACACGATTGAAATCTAGCACAAAGACACACACTAAACATGATATCCGGCCTACTTACCGTCAAATATAAAAGACTTCCTATCATGCTTCTATATAATTTAATATCAACATTTTTACCTTGTTCGTCCTTATCAAGCTTGGTTGTAGTTGCCATTGGAGTGTTGAAAGCCTTTGATCCTTCAAGCCCAAACTTCTTTACTAGCTCCTTTGCGTACTTGGCTTGGTTAATGAAGGTTCCGTCTTGCAATTGCTTGATTGGAATCCAAGGAAGAAATTGAGCTCACCCATTGAAGACATTTCAAATTCAAGTTGCATGACTTTCTCAAAATCCTTGCATAAAAGCTCATTAGTAGATCCAAAAATTATATCATCAACATAAATTTGCACAATTAAAATATCATTATCAACATGCTTAGTAAAAAGAGTTGTGTCTACTTTGCCTTTAACAAAATCATTTGAAATGAGAAAACTAGAAAGCCTTTCATACCAAACTCTTGGAGCTTGTTTCAATCCATACAAAGCTTTATCAAGTTTAAAAATAAAATCGGGATGAACATGATCAACAAAACTGGGAGGTTGAGAAACATAAACTTCTTCATAATAAAACCATTTAAAAATGCACTTTTACATCCATTTGAAAAAGTTTAAAATTTTTAAAACATGCAAAAGCTAGTGTCATCCGTATGGCTTCAAGCCGTGCTACGGGTGCAAAGGTCTCCTCAAAGTCAATTCCCTCAACTTGAGTGTAACCTTGGGCCACTAACCTAGCTTTGTTTCTAATGACATTTCCGGACTCATCCATCTTGTTTCTAAAGATCCACTTAGTACCAATTATTGGTCTATCGTGGGGCTTAGGAACAAGGTGCCAACTTGGTTGCGCTCAATGTTGGCCCAAGAGGTTACACTCTCCATTGTTTGTGTTTTGATGATAACAAACCAAATAAGTGCTATTTGGTACTAATGATTTGATCAAGATGCATTTCAGGTTTTGTACCATGTTTAGAGCTCATTCGCTTCGCTTTTGCAAAAACTTCTAAGTTCCATATAGCAATGAAGGCAAATTGCACATCAAGGAAGGATCATAGAAGAGAAGGCACTTGCAAGGCATTGGATGGCTCAAAGATTGCTTCAGAGGTCCTTAGGTTTTGTTTTATAGCTTTATAGCATGTTAAAGAATAGAGAGTAGGTTTGAAGCTCAAACACACACGTTTTCACGCGTATGCTATTTCCAAGTTTATTCCTCATAAAATATACAAAAATACTTTAACACTAATTCTTCCTTCTACAAATCTGTTTTTATGTTGTATACTGATTTCCTGTTCAAAATAGTTTTGATCAAAATATTTTTCCTCTCAAAATTCCCTTTCTATTTCAATTTTTGACCTGAGCCGGTCGACCGGCAATATACCACCAGTCGACCGAAGATCTGGCAGAGTGCACGTATCCGTGTGCACGTCTGTCGGTCGACCGGTAGGCTACCGGTAGTCGACTGAAATTTTTAGTTTGCTCTCTGTATCTTACCAGTCGACCGGTGGTCTACCGGCCTTCGACCGATAGTTTATCTTTTATCTTTTCGGTCGACCGGCTGTCTACCGATAGTCGACCGGTACATGTTTTGAGTCTCAGTCAGGAGCAGTCGACTGTACCAGTCGACCGATAGTTCATAACGGTCAAATTTTTGAACTATCGGTCGACCGGGCCAGTCGACCGATATGGCCGTTGAACAGTAAAACGGGCATATTTTTAATCTGTTTTAACTTGATTTTTGAAATTAAATATCCGTTGGAGGGTATATTTGGAACTAATTACTTCCTAATCTTCAGTAATTAATTCCTAACCCTAAACCCTAGCCCTCTCCTATAAATAGGGGTGTTTGGGGAGAGTTTCTTTACAACAATTATTCAAGAGAAAATTCAAAAGTTTGGGATATTTCAAAAGAGCTTGTTTCTTGTTTTTGTGCTGATATTTCTCATTCATTTTCAGAAGTGTTCTTGATATACTCTCTGAATTTGATTTTCTTTCTTCACTTACACAAGAGCTTCATTCCTTCTCAATATTCTCTAAGGACCTTTGTAAGGGAAGAGATATTTGAAAGAGAGAGTTTGTGATCTTTTGATTACTTAGAAATTGTATTGTGCTGAAATTGTAGGAGTTGGGTACTCCATTTGTAATTGATCTTTGTGATAGTGAAAGTAGCTAGAATCCTTCTGGGGAAGGCGGGGAGTAGAGCTGGGTGCTCGAACCTCGATAACATATCTTTGTGTTTGCGATTGGTTTACTTTCCATTGCTATTACTTAGTGTTTTTGATTGCTATTGCCATATTCTTTCATTCATCTCATTGCATTTGCTTCATAATTTTTAAATTGGCCTTAGATTAGCATAATCACCTATTCACCCCCCCTCTAGGTGATTTTCAATTGGTATCAGAGCTTGGACTTTAGGTTTGGCTTAACATCCTTAGAGAGATCCTAAAATATTGCTAATCAACATTTTCATTCATCCATACACACACTAGTAAACATGGCCGACAACATTAAATCTCCACCTAAATTTGATGGCCTTAATTTCCCTATTTGGAAGGTTAGGATGACTATATTTTTGCAATCACTAGGTAGCTTAGTTGCCAAATCCTTGACCAAACCCTATGAGGCACCCGATGGTGATGAGGGCACTTGGACCGACCTTGACTTTAAGATGTATGAGGCTAACTCAAAAGCCCAAAACTCCCTTCTTACCGCCTTGAATGAGGATGACCTTACACGTGTTATTCATTGCCAATCCGCCTATGAGATGTGGCAACACTTATTGGTCACGCATGAAGGGACCTCACAAGTCAAGAGAGCCAAAGTAGATCTCTTGCGGTCTCAATATGAATCATTTAAGATGCTAGATGATGAAACAATTGATTGCATGATTACTCGTTTCACAAAAATCACTAATGGTCTTTCTTCATTAGGTGACATCATCTCCAACGACCAAAAGGTACGCAAGGTGATACGGGCTCTTCCTCCATCTTGGGAGATCAAGTCTACTACCTTGAAGGAATTGAACGACAAAGACGAGATGGACATCATAAGTCTCATAGGGAACCTCAAAACCTATGAGATGGAGAAGAAAGCAAGAGAAGAGGCGGCTCCAACAAAGAAGAAGTCTATCGCTTTCAAGTCTTCTTCCTCCACCATTGAAGACGAAGATGAAGATGAAGAAGAAGATGAGGAGCTCTCCCTCCTCGTGCGCAACATCAAGAGGATGTACCGGAAGAACAAGCAAAATTTCCGGAGAAAGTTTGAAGGTAAAGAGGAGCGAAAGATCATTTGCTACAATTGCCGCAAGCCCGGACACATCATGGCCGATTGCCCGGAATTCAAGAAGAAAATGACTTCCTCCTTCAAGCCAAGAAAGCAAGACGAAAAGAAGGCTTACAAGGCCACTTGGGATTCGGAAAGCGAGTCCGAAGATGAAGAAAAGGCGGACACCGCAAACATGTGTTTCATGGCAAACACACCCAAGGTAACCCCTCAAACTCTTGAATCTATAGATGATAATGATGATGATTTAAGTAAGGAAGTTCTAGTGCATGCTTTTGTAGAACTTTCCGAAACTTATGATAACAAGAAAATGGAGTGTTTTAAACTACAAAAGGAAGTTGCTTTTCTTAAATCTCAACTTGCTTTGATTTCACAAGAAAAAGAGGATCTTTCTTCTAATCTTATTTCCATTCAAAATGAATTTCATTCTTATAAGATTTCTTGTAAGGGTAAAACCCCTATTGTTGATAATAATGAAATTTCTTCTTTTAAAGCTAAAATGTGTGATTTTGAAAAAGTTTTAAAAGATTGTGCTTTTAATACAAAGAAACTTGAAGAAAAATTTTCCAAAAAGCATACATCTCATGCTAAAGTTTCTCATGATAAGATTCCACATGCTCATACTTCTAATGCTTCTCATGCTAAATCTTTTCATGCTCACAATGTCAATGCTCACAAAACACACACTCATTATGCATTTAAATATGGTAGAGTGTATAGATGCACATATTGTGGCAAAAATGGACATTTAGCAAAATTTTGTTATGATAAATTGCATAGCTCAAATAATCTTGTTTGGGTTAATGGTTCTAACCCTCATGGACCCAAGAAAATGTGGGTACCAAAATCAAGTCCTAAAATGTTTGATGTAGGTACACACCAAGGCTCCAAGACGTAGGGAGCGGTGGTACCTTGATAGTGGTTGTTCGAGGCACATGACATGGGATATCAACAACTTCACAACCCTATCAAGGTACATGGAAGGTGGCTCCGTCACCTTCGGGGATGATTCCAAAGGCAAGATAATTGGTATCGGTAATATCCAAATTGGTACATCTCCTATAATAGAGAATGTTGTTTTAGTTGATGGTTTGAAGCATAATTTACTTAGTATTAGTCAATTTTGTGATCGTGGTCTTAAAGTTGTTTTTGATGATACTTCTTGCAAGATTTTTGATATTAAATCGAATGATTGTATTTTGACCGGTTTTCGTGATGACAATGTTTATATAATTGACATGCTTAATGTAGAGTGTTCTACTAAGTGTTTAAATGCTTTTGATGAAAATTCATGGCTTTGGCATAGAAGATTAGGACATGCTTCTTTTGAACATCTTTTTAGAATTAATTCAAAGGAATTGGTGAAGGGTATTCCTTGCTTGAGTTTTGAGAAAGACCGCATTTGTAGTGCGTGCCAACTTGGGAAACAAACCAAGTCTTCCTTTAAACCAATCAAGGATATCATGTCAACTAGACCTCTAGAATTAATTCATATGGATTTATTTGGACCAACTAAAACTAAAAGCTTAAATGGAAGTAGATTTGCATTTGTTTTAGTTGATGATTTCTCTCGATTTACTTGGGTTTTCTTTTTGCAAAATAAAGATCAAACTTTTTCTCACTTTAAGATTTTTAGAAAAAGAGTTGAAAAAGAGAAAGGTTTTCCGATTTTGAGAATAAGGAGTGATAGAGGTGGTGAGTTTGTTAACCAACTCTTCATAACTTATTGTGATGAAAAGGGAATTAAGCATGAAATGTCTTGTCCTAGAACTCCACAACAAAATGGAGTTGTAGAAAGGAAAAATAGAACACTTCAAGAGATGGCTAGGACAATGATAAGTGAATACGACCTCCCTCAATATTTATGGGCCGAGGCCGTAAAACACCGCATGCTATATATCGAATCGTATTTATTTATGCAAAAATTCTTTGAAAACTTCTTTTGAAATGTATCATTTTAGAAAACCAAATGTTTCCTATTTCAAAGTTTTTGGATGCAAATGTTTTGTTTTGAACACTAAAGAGAATTTGGGTAAATTTGATGCTAAAGCTTATGAGGCTATCTTTGTAGGATATTCCTCTACTAGCAAAGCATATAGAGTTTTCATTAGATCTTCACTTACTATTGAAGAAACCATGCATGTTAAGTTTGAAGAATCTAATGTGTGTGTTGAGAATGTTGTAGAGTTTGAACCATTAGGTGAAAGCTTGGAGAAACTATCCTTGAAGGACTCACCCGCGCAAGAAGATAAGCAAGAACCTTTAGGTGAAGTTCAAAAGGATAATGAGGAAAGTGCGCAACCACTTCCCAAAGCTTGGAGATACGCTACAAATCATCCGAAGGAGCTCATTTTGGGTGATGCTTCCAAAGGAGTCACAACGCGCTCCAAACTCCATGACATATGTGGTAACTTTGCTTTCATTTCTCATGTAGAACCCAAAGGCATTCTCGAAGCCGAGACGGACCCATATTGGTTGCTTGCCATGCAAGAGGAACTCAATCAATTTGAGCGCAACCAAGTTTGGCACCTTGTTCCTAAGCCCCACGATAGACCAATAATTGGTACTAAGTGGATCTTTAGGAATAAGTTGGATGAGTCCGGAAATGTCATTAGGAATAAAGCTAGGTTAGTGGCCCAAGGTTACACTCAAGTTGAGGGAATCGACTTTGAGGAATCCTTTGCACCCGTAGCACGGCTTGAAGCCATACGGATAACACTAGCTTATGCATCTTTTAAAAATTTCAAACTTTTTCAAATGGATGTAAAAAGTGCATTTTTAAATGGATTTCTTAATGAAGAAGTTTTTGTTGCTCAACCTCCCGGTTTTGTTGATCATGTTCATCCCGATTTTGTTTTCAAACTCGATAAGGCTTTATATGGTTTGAAACAAGCTCCAAGAGCTTGGTATGAAAGGCTTTCAAGTTTTCTTATTTCAAACAATTTTATTAAAGGCAAAGTAGACACTACTCTATTCACTAAGCATGTTGATAATGATATTTTGATTGTCCAAATTTATGTTGATGATATAATTTTCGGTTCTACTAATGAAGTTTTATGCAAGGATTTTGAAAAGGTAATGCAACAAGAATTTGAAATGTCCTCCATGGGTGAACTCAACTTCTTCCTTGGACTCCAAGTCAAGCAATTGCAAGATGGGAACTTCATTAGCCAAGCCAAATATGCAAAGGAACTCGTGAAGAGGTTTGGACTTGAAGACGCTAAAACTTGCAACACTCCCATGGCAACTACAACCAAGCTTGATAAGGACGAACAAGGTAAAAATGTTGATATTAAATTGTTTAGAAGCATGATAGGTAGTCTTTTATATTTAACGGCAAGTAGGCCGGATATCATGTTTAGTGTGTGTCTTTGTGCTAGATTTCAATCGTGTCCCAAAGAATCTCATTTAATTGCCGTAAAACGCATTATTCGATATGTTAAGGGAACGATTGGATTAGGTCTTTGGTATCCGAAAACTATAGATTTTTCTATGATTAGTTATTCGGACGCAGACTATGCGGGTTGTAGAGTAGATAGAAAGAGTACTAGTGGGACATGTCAATTTCTCGGTAATTGTCTTGTTTCATGGTCCTCTAGGAAGCAAAATTCCGTAGCTCTATCAACCGCCGAGGCGGAGTATGTTGCCGCGGGGGCTTGTTGTGCACAAGTCCTTTGGATGAAACATACTCTCCTTGATTATGATTTGCATTATAAAAATATTAAAATATTTGTGATAATACTAGTACTATTCATTTAACTAAAAATGCAAATCAACATAGTAAGACCAAGCACATTGAGATTAGATATCACTTTCTTAGAGATCATTTTGAGAAAGGTGATATTGATATTGATTATGTTTCCACCGATTTTCAACTAGCCGATATTTTTACAAAACCACTTGATTTTGCTAGATTTTCGTTTATTTGTGGAGAATTAAATATGTGTATTATTAATTAAACATGTTTTTCATAACCCTTTTTGATGTATGACAAAAAGGGGGAGAATAAGTTACATGTACAAAAATAAGTTCATTTGGTCTTGGTTCCATATGAATTTATGAGTTTTGATGTGTTTTTTGAATCTCTATGATTTAAGTTTAAATTGGTATCAAGGAGCAATTTTTGATTTTTGGTGTTTTTGGTATCAAGTACAAGTTTTAAAGTTTCATTTGTATTGTATTGTTGATTTCAATAATTGGTGCATCATTTCTTTTTTTATCATTTCAATTATTGGTATCTAGAGCATATTTATAATGTTTAAATATAGCATAATTTGAGGGGGAGTTTTCTCCTCCCCATATTTTTGTAAATAGCCTATTTGTTTTGTCATCATCAAAAAGGGGGAGATTGTTGGCCCAAGAGGTTACACTCTCCATTGTTTTGTGTTTTGATGAAACAAACCAAATAAGTGCTATTTGGTACTAATGATTTGATCAAGATGCATTTCAGGTTTTGTACCATGTTTAGAGCTCATTCGCTTCGCTTTTGCAAAAACTTCTAAGTTCCATATAGCAATGAAGGCAAATTGCACATCAAGGAAGGATCATAGAAGAGAAGGCACTTGCAAGGCATTGGATGGCTCAAAGATTGCTTCAGAGGTCCTTAGGTTTTGTTTTATAGCTTTATAGCATGTTAAAGAATAGAGAGTAGGTTTGAAGCTCAAACACACACGTTTTCACGCGTATGCTATTTCCAAGTTTATTCCTCATAAAATATACAAAAATACTTTAACACTAATTCTTCCTTCTACAAATCTGTTTTTATGTTGTATACTGATTTCCTGTTCAAAATAGTTTTGATCAAAATATTTTTCCTCTCAAAATTCCCTTTCTATTTCAATTTTTGACCTGAGCCGGTCGACCGGCAATATACCACCAGTCGACCGAAGATCTGGCAGAGTGCACGTATCCGTGTGCACGTCTGTCGGTCGACCGGTAGGCTACCGGTAGTCGACCGAAATTTTTAGTTTGCTCTCTGTATCTTACCAGTCGACGGTGGTCTACCGGCCTTCGACCGATAGTTTATCTTTTATCTTTTCGGTCGACCGGCTGTCTACCGATAGTCGACCGGTACATGTTTTGAGTCTCAGTCAGGAGCAGTCGACTGTACCAGTCGACCGATAGTTCATAACGGTCAAATTTTTGAACTATCGGTCGACCGGGCCAGTCGACCGATATGGCCGTTGAACAGTAAAACGGGCATATTTTTAATCTGTTTTAACTTGATTTTTGAAATTAAATATCCGTTGGAGGGTATATTTGGAACTAATTACTTCCTAATCTTCAGTAATTAATTCCTAACCCTAAACCCTAGCCCTCTCCTATAAATAGGGGTGTTTGGGGAGAGTTTCTTTACAACAATTATTCAAGAGAAAATTCAAAAGTTTGGGATATTTCAAAAGAGCTTGTTTCTTGTTTTTGTGCTGATATTTCTCATTCATTTTCAGAAGTGTTCTTGATATACTCTCTGAATTTGATTTTCTTTCTTCACTTACACAAGAGCTTCATTCCTTCTCAATATTCTCTAAGGACCTTTGTAAGGGAAGAGATATTTGAAAGAGAGAGTTTGTGATCTTTTGATTACTTAGAAATTGTATTGTGCTGAAATTGTAGGAGTTGGGTACTCCATTTGTAATTGATCTTTGTGATAGTGAAAGTAGCTAGAATCCTTCTGGGGAAGGCGGGGAGTAGAGCTGGGTGCTCGAACCTCGATAACATATCTTTGTGTTTGCGATTGGTTTACTTTCCATTGCTATTACTTAGTGTTTTTGATTGCTATTGCCATATTCTTTCATTCATCTCATTGCATTTGCTTCATAATTTTT
>JAVJIF010010197.1:140000-145517 GCA_038442645.1 Agave tequilana | reverse complement strand
TTTTAGTATTTAATTAATTGTGATAATTATGAAAAACAGAGTTTAATTGATAATTAGGGTTTTATGTGGTATGCATGTGTTGCCCATAATAGTGAAACTGACGGAGTTAACCCCAGGGGCAATATGCAACTTTTGGTGTAGGGGATTTTGTGTAACCCCAATACTACAGGGAGGTTTTGTACAATTCACAGTATTTTTAATTTCCTAATAATTAATTTTCTATTTTTTTTTATATTCTAGAGCAGAATTGTTGAAATTATAATTCATTTCAAATTATGTTAGTAAAAGGTTTTCGTCAAAGTTAGTTAAACTAATAGTATCTATTTAGAAGAGTTTCTATTTTTTTAAGAGTCAAAGTCTAATTATGATTATAGTAGGAGTTTCTATTTATTTGGGTTTTCATGTAATAGTAGTAGCATTTTGTTATTGGCGTTTGCATAAGAGTAGTGTTTGGTTGGAAAAATATAGCTTTGAGTGGATAAAAGATTACAAAGGAATGTGATGTGAAACGAGGTGTGCGAGTGAAACAGAAATCGGTGATATGATAAATTTTACTACGTTTCACCAACTATTACGATCTTGGGTAGGAAAATAATTAAAACAAATAATACAAGATGATGGATTTAACAAAAAATACAAGTATAGGTTTACCGTTCACAATTGAATAAACTAAAGTAACATCGGTTTTGATGGAAAAGCTTGTACTCTCAATATATATGGTCAGCAAATACAAGATAGTAGATGCACATGAAATCGCAATATAGTGGCAGCAGTTTAAATTGATAAAATAATAAAAGCGGTTATCAACCCACAAATAAATATATCATGGTAAAAAAATTACCTACTAATGATTACAGGGATCTTTTTGACCTATAGTTAGTATTGATGCGTTGAGCTCGTCGCCACGATTGTAATGGTACCAAGATCGCCTGAAACGGAGCCCGGATGCAAAAGTTACGGCCCAAAAATGAAGTAGGGTCTCTAACGAGTCTGTTTTTTAATAATGGGTTTGGATCCGAATTGAAGCTTGTGTCTTCTTCCTTCTTTGAAGCAACAGGATGATGCTGGAGATGGTACTGATGGGTGATGTTGCGTCCGTCGGAGGAGGTGGCGGCGTTGGTTTTATTGGAGGAGATAAGATCAGTGTGTTGTTGGGGCTTTTCTTAGGTTCCTTTAGATAGATTGTAAAAGAAGATAAGAAAACAAAAAGGGCGTCTGCTATTGATGGCTTTTTGTGGAGAGCGAGAAAATAATTGTTATTTTTTTCTAGGATTTGTTTGCAGGTGAAAGGAATAAGAAAGAGAAATTAGATTAAGGTTTATTTGAAGGAGGTTAGGAAGTAATCCTAAACAATATGAGAGAAGTTAAATCTCACACAATAAAATTTATCAAAATTTTCGTTGCTCATTTTGGTACAATAGGGCCTTTATATAGGCTTTTTCAAAATTAAGTCCAACTTAAACTCAAACTCCTAATCTAAATAGAATTACAATCCCAAAATTTAGAAACTCAAAATATCAAAATAAGAAAACTAGAAAAAAAGAAAAAAATTCAAATCCTACTATGACTTCAACTTGAATTGGGACTTCTTAGATTCATCTCTTCGATTTTTTTTATCTTGAATAGATGTCTCCATCATTCTCCCCGAGTGGGAGAAAACTCGACTCCGTCGAGTTTAGATGGATTAGGTCTCCCATGCTGCACTGGATCAATCCTTTGGAAATCACCTCAATCTAGCTGTGAATCAACAGTCGGTGTTTTTCTTTTACAGCGGTTTAAGTACCTGTGAGTTTCACTAATTTTTCTGGTGATAGTCTCATCTTCTAAAATTTTATCAACCATCTCTGCTGTAAAGTGATGAGTATATGGGAGTGGGGTAAATGAGGGTCTCTCAAAGAATGGCTTAGGGGAAGGATCAACAATCAAGGGGTTACAATCAAAACCCTTATAATCCACTAGATCATTAACATTGAAAGTACAACTAATGCCTTAATCTCTAGGAAGATTTATAACATAAGCATTACAATTCAGTTTATTCAAAATTTGAAAGGCCCAGCACTGCGGAAATGTAACATTTTAACAGTTCCCAAAGGAAACTATTTCGTATAAATCTGAACCATCACATAGTCGCCTATATTAAAATTTTTAAGTATTTTCTACTGTCAGCTCATAGAGTAGGTTTCACATAGCTCTATTATTTCATCACTGATCTTTTGTCTAGTTGTGCACGTGTTTATAGTACCATTTCCTAATAGGCTAAAAAATAACAAGCAAAATTCACACATGGACAAGATAAGATAATTGAGATATTTAATCAAGTGAAGATAAATGTGCCACTTCTTGATGCCATCCAACAAGTCCCTTCCTATGCTAAGTTTCTTAAGGACATGTGCACCAAGAAGAGAAAGACTAATGTACCAAAAAAGGTCTTCTTAGCCACTAACATTAGTGAGCTACTTCGGGTCCGATCCCTGTTAAGTATAAGGATCCAGGTAGTCCCACCATTGCCTGCACAGTAGGAAAAGCCGAGATTAGTCGTGCACTTCTTGACTTGGGGGCAAGTATCAACTTGCTTCCATTCTCAGTTTATCAACAACTCGGGTTGGGCGATCTTAGTCCAACTCGAGTCACTATCCAACTGGCTGACCGTTCAGTAAAAGTTCCAAAAGGGGAGATTAATGATGTCCTGATCCGGGTGGGGGAGTTTATTTACCCTGTCAATTTCATAGTTCTGGAGACACAACCTGTGTCCAAGTCCAATCATAGGGCTCAAACTCCTGTTATCCTAGGGCGACCATTCCTTGCTACTGCCAATACCATCATCAATTGTAGGAATGGGTCAATGAGGTTAACCTTGGGGACATGACTAGAGAAGTCAATGTCTTCAATTTAGGAAAACAGCCCCGCGATGTTAATGACCAAACATTTGAAGTCAACCTAATTGAGAACTTAACAAGTAAATATAGGGAAGAATTGGAACTAGAAACTGAGTGTGACTTCGGGTTAGAGTCTAACGACTTTAATCTTGATCAGGTTGTAGATTCTGATGTGAATTGGGCCTCGAACCCTATTTCACCAATAATGGAGCCAACAAATTTGACTAGTCCTTCCAGTGAGCCTTCTTCCTCCTTAGAATTGAAAGCCTTACCTGCGCATCTCAAGTACGTCTATCTAGGCGAACAAGAGACCTTTCCTATCATCATTGCCTCCCATTTAAATGACGGGAAAAGAAGAAGATCTTAAAGCAATTCTAAGAAAACATAGGGAAGCCATTGGTTGGACTATGACCGATATAAAAGGGTTAAATCTGACCATCATTTAACATCGCATTCATCTCAATGAAGATGCAACACCTAAAAGAGACCCGCAACGTAGGTTAAACCCTATAATGCAAGAGGCTGTTCATGCTAAAATTGTAAAACTCTTAGATAATGGGATAATTTATCCTATTTCTGATAGCCAATGGGTCAGTCCTGTCTACGCGGTTCCAAAGAAATCCGGTTTCACCGTAGTGGAAAAACGAGAACAAAGAGTTGGTCCAAACTCGACTTCCCATGAAGATCCGAGTTTGCATTGACTATAGGAAGCTTAATGCTGCAACTCGTAAGGACCATTTTTCACTTCCCTTCATTGATCAAATGCTTGAACGTTTGGCGGGTCACGAGTATTACTGTTTCTTGGACGGTTACTCGGGGTATAACCAGATCCCTATTGCTCCTGAGGACCAAGAAAAGACTACGTTCACATGTCCATTTGGGATATTTACTTATCGTCGAATGCCTTTCGGCTTATTCAATGCCCCAGCAACGTTTCAACGTTGCATGTTGAGTCTTTTCTCTGATATGGTAGAACGATTCTTAGAGATCTTTATGGATGATTTCTCCACCTACGGAGATTCATTCACTCAATGTCTCCACCATTTAGAACTTGTCCTCCAACGTTGTGCTGAGAAAAATCTGACACTAAATTGGGAGAAATGCCACTTCATGGTAAAATATGGAATTGTCTTGGGTCATGAAATCTCCAAGAAAGGAATTGAAGTGGATAGAGCCAAAATTGAGGTTATTGCTAAGCTTCCCATGCCCAAATGCGTTAAGGACATTAGATCCTTCTTAGCACACGCTGGTTTTTATCAAAGATTTATCAAGGATTTTAGCAAAATTGCTAGGCCTTTGACTAATCTGTTAGTTAAGGATGTGTCCTTCACTTTCGATGCTGAATGCATGAATTCTTGGGAGAAGCTTAAGAGAGAGCTTATTTCTGCACCAATCATATCTGCACCGGATTGGTCTAAGCCGTTCGAAATCATGTGCGATACTTCCGATTTTATCATAGGCGCTGTCCTAGGACAAGGCATTAATAACAAGCAGCATGTGATTTACTACTCTAGTAGGACTCTCAACGATGCTCAATTGAACTGCACTACGACTGAGAAGGAATTCTTAGCAGTAGTGTTTGCCTTAGAGAAATTTCATCCCTACTTACTAGGGTCCAAAACCACCATTTTCACCGATCATTTTGCGCTTAGGTACCTCATAATGAAGAAGGATGCCAAGGCCCGACTCATTCATTGGATCCTCCTTCTTCAAGAATTCGATCTTGAGATTCGAGACAAGAAAGGCGTAGAAAATATCGTTACTGACCATCTCTCACGAATCCCTAATTCTCCATGCAACGAATTACCCATAAATGAGGATTTTCCTGATGAAAATCTCTTAGCTATCTCCAGGGAACCTTGGTTTGCTGATATAGTGAATTACTTAGTCACAAACCTAACTCCATCTCATTGGTCCAAAAATGATATATATACCGGTTCTTATCTCAAGTCAGGTATTTCTTTTGGGAGGAACCATATCTTTTTAAGTACTGTTCTGATCAAATTATTAGGAGATGCATTCCCGATGAGGAGGTTAAGAGTGTTCTATCCTTTTGTCACGAACTTGCATACGGTGGACACTTTGGTCCCCGCAAGACTGCTGAAAAAGTGCTACAAAGCGGGTTCTATTGGCCCACTTTGTTCAAGGATGCTTATGAATTTTACAAGACGTGCCCTAGATGCTAAATGGTAGGAAGGATCTCAAAACGAAATATGATGACCCTCAACCCAATTCTAGAAATAGAACTCTTTGATGTTTGGGTCATCAACTTTATGGGTCCATTTTCTAATTCATTTGGAAACCAATACATATTGGTTGCTGTGTATTATGTGTCCAAGTGGGTAGAAGCCATTTCTTGTAAAACTAATGATAACAAAGTTGTCATAAAGTTTTTGAAAGAGAACATTTTTTTGCTTCGGAACCCTCGTGCTATCATCAGTGATAATGGCACTCACTTTTGCAATAAATCCTTTGAAGCTCTGATGCGAAAGTATGCCATAACACACAATTTGTCCACACCTTATTATCCTCAAACCAGTGGGCAGGTTGAGGTTTCCAATAGACAAGTCAAGCTTATCTTGGAGAAAACTGTGAACCAAACTGGAAACATTGGTCCATCAAACTTGTAGATGCCCTATGG